>VWYI01009651.1:0-33033 GCA_013399455.1 Anthoscopus minutus
CTTTTTTTTTTTTTTAAGAATTATATCCTGAGCATTTGTAGACCTGTTGGTTTTCAGCCAATATCTGACACTAGGAACACTGAGTGCCCCATGACATAAATGCTAAGAAGCATACTGTCAGTCTAACTGGTTATAGGCAGCCTTCAATATGCCCCTTCTTACCCTGTTCTCCCCACGTCTTACCAAGTCTGAGCAAAACCTAATGTGCTGTAAAACCAGGAGAGCTCCTGGCACAACATATTGCAAGCATGCCCTTTAATTTCTGGGCAGCGAGTCCTTGCTAGAGATCTGGAATGTTCCCAATATCCTTAGTTCAGACTAAATAAGGGAGCAATCAAATGCTTGTTTTTAGTCAGAGCAAAAATAAGACAGGACTAAGTCACAGAGCAGGGTGAAGGAGGAATGGCAAAATACAGCTGTGTGGTGTTAGAGATACTGGGGGCTGAAGGTGTGTGCTTCTGATATGGCTAGGATGAGCTAACTTCGAATTGTTGCCAAGGGAGTGCCTTCTCCCCACCAATCTGCCCTCCCCACATTGGCATTTTTTCTGATTATTCAGAGTGCTGATAGCAAATAAGCCTCCAAAGCAGTAACCTAAACTCTGATGCCTCCCAACTGCTTGCACGAGTTCCTTGTCAGGGTAAATATGCCCCAAGGGCCATACAAGATTAATTTCAGGATCATATCTTTCAGTGGAAGGCTACAGTAAGACTGACTTTACATACTGCAACTCTATGTCTTGACTGGAAAGATAAAGTTGAAATGCTGATTAACAAGTTGTGCAAACCCACAGGACAAGGGAATCAGAAAGCCAGAGTAGCACACGATGTGATGATACAGAGCTATAGAATGTCAAGCACTGTGAAAACATCAGGATTTTTTTGAGCTGTAGTGTAAAATCCAATTGGCAAACCCAACAAAAGTGACATCAAATTGAAATGAAAATACAACACTTTAAAGTCTTTAAAACAGGGAAATGTAACATCACAGGAGTGTTGGAAAATGCTGTTTTTAATGCTGCAAAGCACAAAAATCCTGGAGTGGTGAGTATCATGGGAAAATCCATTAATCGTAGTAACAAATTTTTCTCCCTTTAGACTATTTTGCAAGTTTTTCTGTGCCTCAGATAAGGAAAATTAAGTAATGTACTACATTACTAATTTTGCTGAATAATTGCTTATATAAAGGTTCCATGATTGTAAGAAACCCAGTAAAATCAGAATTTATTATGTCACTGTACTGTAAAGCAAACAAAAAAAAAGGGCATCCTTTTTTTTCGACTACCTGACAATGCAGTCTCAGTGTTGCTTTAGATAAAGAAAGCTTAACTACCTCAACTGTGTAATATGTAGTTTTTATAATTACATTTCATTCAAAAAAGGTTTAACACAATTTATTCAGAATTTTCCAAAAGCTTTCAATTATTATGGGCTGAAGCATAAAAGAAGTATATTGTGCAGGAACCCAACCACCACTAATTACGTCTCTTCCCTTGACAGACAAATTAGCCAAATACAACTTCTATAGTAAAACTGCAATTTATCATAAAAGGCTCTACATATTCAAATTATATTTTCCTAAGTTTATGAAGAGTAAAAAAATATCTTCCTCAATCAGACAACTTGCAAATTGCTTAGATTATTTAAGTGTGCACAAAGACAAAGAAAAATATGAACAATTTGATTACCGTTTGTGAGTTTTGAGAGTTGCCTTGGAATCCTTTAGGTTTCTCCCACTGTGATTCTTAAAAAACAAAAGCATATTTCACATCATTCAATTTGGTTCATTTTTAATAATCTTTACTAGAAATGGATCTAAAGGATATGACACTGCTGTGTGCATACATATAAACAAATTATATAAATATATATACATCATGCTGGAATATGAATAATCCCTGACCAAACTATGGTACGAACAATAAACCAAAGTATCATGATTACAGCTGGCTTTACTGGAGCTAACAACCCCTCAGACTCTATTACTATGCCTGATACAGAGATGCAGCTCTTTTGGTTTATAAAAATTAAAAAAAATATGAAATTATGAAAGACTACAGTAAGTACTACCATGAATCCTTAGATTTATAAGAAACAGTTTGCAACATTCTCATTAATTATAAAAGAGGGTTGCTTTCATGTTCTAAAGTAAATCACAACTGCAGCTCCTCAAGTGAAGTCAGTTAGATAAAACCTGTAAATGTGGAAAGACACAATTAGTTTATTTCACATTCCTGATCACAAGGCTTCTTCAGGAAGAACACAGTTATCTTTGTGTACTTAACCCGTGGCACGCTAAACATTTCCAGAAATTGTGGAATTACTGCATTCTTCCATTATTAATCAACAGCAAAACCAGTCTGAAATTCTGGATACCCAAGTCTCAAATGTTAAATACCAAAACTCCACCTAAGTGTTCGCATTTTAATTAACAGCATACTACTGAAAGAGCAGAGAAGTAAAAAAATGCAGGTAGTCTTTCCTCACTTATATTCAATAATGATATCTGCACTTACTCCTTAGCAGCTTTTACCTCCAGTTTTTGTGTTGTAGTAGTATGTATAGCCTTCAGGAGATAACCCTTGCACCCACTCAGTTTTTGGTAGCATTGAGGCATCCTGAGGTGTCTTTTTTTTCTTTTCTTTCTTTTCCTTCTTCTCTTTCTTTTCTTTCTTTCCTTTAGTTTCCACTGTGTTACTCTGCGTTTTACTCTGTGTTGAACTGGAACCTACATCATCTTAGAGAAAATAATATCCTTTAAAAAAAAAGAGTACTATTCTGAACTTAAATATTAGCCACTCTTTCTGTACAACAGAAAATAGGAAACTTCGTTCTTATGAGTATTTTTACTAATGAGTGAAAATCATTAGTACTATACTCATAGCAGGTGCACTTACAAGACCAAATTAAAAGCATCTTGCTTTGTACCACTACTACAGCATCAGAACAATGTTCAAATTTAAAAAGATGATTGTAACAGAGAGAAAAATCATAAGGACCAACAAGCTCTAGCTAAACAACAAAGGAGAAATTAAAAGAGTTATGAAAAAGACAGCTGCTACAGGAGCCTGAAACTACAAACTTCTTTCTAAAGGGTAGTACGTCTTCAACGTAGAGAACACAGATACTTGCTGAGCTCCAAGCTGACCAGGAGATTCTCATCTCCACTGTTTCACTCCAGTGGGAACCCAGCCTCTCCTACTCAGGGGAACTTTTGCCTCCAACGGGCAAAACTGAAACATAAAATTAATCAAAGGAAGCTGCACTGCTGATTCAAGGCACCAACTACAGCCTTACTTTTTGTTAACGCGTTGCTTAATTTTTCTACTCCAAATTTGATTTTTCCATGGATCAGGGAATACCACAGCTATGAATACTCTGTACTGTAACTTCTACTACTGGCAATTGGCAGACTCCACTTTTTTTTTTTTTTTAATGAGCTACAGTCCTGGAGGCCTTCTGTCTCTCCTAAACCTAATTTAAGACAAAATTTTCTATTCAATATTCTTTCAATTCTGTCTTTAATCTTCTGGCACCTATATGGACTACCTGGCTTAATTCCAAGCCTTTTCATATCCTCTTGATATGCTTTCATTGCAGCCTCCTCCATTGCTGCAAATTCTTTTGACATGTTTTCTTCTTCTTTTGCCTTTTCCAAGCTTTTCTTCTTAATCTAAAACAAAACAAAAATCCCCAAGAGAATAAATTAAACCAATCTGATAATGAAAAAGAGTAAAAATAAGCATTTGTGCAATTAAGATATTTGAGTTACCTCACTAATTCTCTTTGCCACATTTTCTTTATGATTCTTTCCTCTTTCATGAAAATCAATGCTCTTCAAAGTAAGAAAAAAACCAAGAAAAGTAATATGTATTATACAACTTTAAAACAGTTAATTTTAGTTACTTAAAATTTAGCTGGGCTAATTTTAGTTGAAAAAGCCTAAATGCAACCTGTTCTGAGAACACTTACAGTAAACACTACAGCTCTAACATGGCTATAGGAACACGGGAACAGTGAGAAACATTCAACAGAGAAATTGTAAAATCTCATAGTATATTTATAAGATTTACTGATTTTTTTTTCAAATAATACTGCTCAGCTCACATGTTAGAGACAAATAACAGGGAATCAGGCTTCCCTTTTTATGCTATTCTTCCATGTATCATCACAATTTCTTTCCCCTGTTCTCATGCAAACTTTTAAAAACCATATGGGTTATTTAGTGTTCCAAGTATTAGCTACTGCCCTTAATTATATTATGCTACACTTCAGAAATATCTCATGAATTTAAACTAGTTTGAAGGTTCAAAAACCTGAAAAAGAGAGAGAGAAGGAGGAAAAGGCAAAGTGGGAGAGTCGGATAACTGAGGATAACAGAACAGTCTGCAAGCCAAAAAGCTTCCTGAAAGACTGAAGCCAGTAGGAGCTGGAAGGAGTCCAGAAGCTCAGGTACAGCAGTGGTAGTCCTCAAGTGGTTCTCATATAAAAACATCTGTGCTCATTCAGGTGTTCAGCTGTTAGATGCCTAAGCCTGACTTTTGCACAAATTGATGCGCAGAGGATGCACATCCTGAGATGACTCATCTCGTTTAGAGACAGACTTTGTAAGTTGCTAAAATCCCTCCCTTGACACGTATTTCTCTTTGCTTACTCCAAGAAGATATCTGCAGTTCATATGAGCTAATTAGGTATCTTACTGTAAGCCAGAGGAAGCTCACCTCTAGGACTACCCCTGGCATCCAGTCAGGAATGCAAAACTTACTGCTAAGGAGGACACCAATGTGTCTAGTAGTCTGTAAAAGGCATCTGCAAGTCTGCAACACCTTTCTGTAACCTTCTTCTGTGGGCTGTGTGAAATGAAAGAAACCTGCTTTAAGAGCTCAGAGCACTGGCTGTACTGTGCCTACCATATACAAACAGTACAGACACCAGGTTTTGCTTTCTACTTGCACATGAAAGTAAAGGACAGTTGCAGACAGTTTCAAGACAGACCAAAGCTTAAGTTATAGAACTTGAAGAATAAGCAGGGTCAGATATTTAGTCCTTGTCTGTACTGCCAAAGAGAACAGCACACACCATCTTATATGTGGGTATCTGGTTCTGATGTGATACATTTTATGCACCACAGGTATTACAAAGACATTTTTATAAAACAAATGTCATGCATCAACAGACTAGTATCAAAAAGTGATGCTTAAAGCCTGTAATTCAAATTCCTAGTATTTCAAATAATGGACATAGTATGGTAGACCATCGTACAGGTCTGTTGTCTGCTATCCAGCACTTGCAGTAATCGCAGAATTTTTTAGGCTGAGATTTCCAGTAATCGGCCCTGGGGAAAGAAAAAACAAGATGTATAATCTGAAACATTAACCAAAGCCACAGGTTTTCCTAGATATTTATATATATCTTCAGAAACTAAATTTAGTCTTCTTTGGGTGATTAAATACTAAGAGTTTGATTTTCTTTTTTTTTTTAAACCAAGTCTGGGGAGCCAGTAAGAGCAGCTGTATTAACAACTGTGTCTCATAAAACACAGTTCATTATTGGGATTTTGACCATCTGACCTCCAAAAACTGCAGAATTTTTACAACTGAGGCGGAGCTGTAAGAATCAGAAATACATGACAAAGCAAGCCAGAGACAAACAAGCAGCTCTAGATACCCCATTTAAACAAGGAATGGTCAGAAAAGTGCAACTTGCACCGTTTTTCATAAAAATGCTGGATAATGCACACAGTGAACTCAGCAACACAAAGGTGCAGGTCTGGGCAACGTTGAGCTGCTGTGGAAAGTGAATCTCAGATCAGATTCTGACCTGTGGGGTCACACACACAGCAGTAAATTGTTTGGATGTTTCAGCATAAAAATGTAGGAATTTCTGAACCAACTAATTAGATAAGCGAGGAAAGATGGGGAAAACTCTTCAGAGCTGAAAAGTTACTGTGTCAGAATATTTAACAATAAAACCAGCAACCTCTAATGGCTGTTTCTTCATCAAAACCTGGTTTCTAATGCCAGATGAGACTTGTGCAGAAGCAATACTATTTCTCATTGGCTTGCAGCAGCAGACATAATGCTTTGGTTCACCAGAACACATTTGAGCAACAGACTTCTATGTTTTTACGTTAAAATTATAAGAATAAGGGACAAAACTAAAAAAATATCATCACAATTACACCGAGAACATCAGAAAAACTGAATCTTGGCCTTTTGTCTGAAGACCACCGTACAAAGTTCAAGGAAAAAACTTCCTGACATTCTTGTTCAATAACACCAAAACTTCTGTGCACAACAATAGCATCCTCAATCCTTATGATACATGTGAGCAGATCTTTAATTACAGAAACAGACCTGATCAACTCAACTCCTACAATTTAAGCAGGTATCAAAATACACTCTCCAACCAGTGCTTCACACAAAAATACAATTACAAGAGGCTATGATTATTTGAAAGTCAAGTACAAAGGATGCACTGCAAAAATGTATCAACCTATAAGCAATAGCACGTTAGCAATGCACAGCTTTTCAAGCAATTTTCTGGAAACATAACAAAAAGCAGCTGGGCTTTCCTTGATTTAAACAGAAATCTGCTCATCCCTAAACAGTGTACTTTAGAACTGTGTGATTACTTAGTCACACATCTAATTAAAAGCGTTTTTCTGAGACTTATACCCGAACATACTGGGGCAAAGCCTAAGGAATCTAATGCTCTGGCTGGAAAACCAGCTGAAGGGAGGTAGAAATACAAAGCTCAGAAATACCTCAAGATCCTTTTTCCTGCTTGAGCTATAAATTGTCTCTGAACCCTTTGACATGATCTGCAACAAATTTCCAGCTAAATGCAGAGTTAAACTTCCTATGGCAATGGACCAATTTTGACAGAAGACATAAAATGTAAAAAAGCCTCACTGCATGTTTTGAAAGTGTGAGAACCTCTGCCTTCTTCCAAGCTTAACCTAAGACAGAAGGCTCTTTCTCTTCAACAGAATCAAATGTAAGTGCTAAAATTAAGACTGTACAGCTGCATCCACCACAAGTCAAGACCTGAGAATTTGACAAGAGCTGTGTATTTTCACAGCTCTATTTTGCACTAATTTCTTTCCTAAATGCTGCTGGGTAACCACATCTGTTGAAAACCACTGTTGCAAAACACAGAGTAATCACTCTGGAGAACCTGAGGGCACACCTGTGGCTCCAGTAAAAATCCACATCTGGATAAAAGTTTTTTAGCTTCATCTCTTATTGGTTTTCATAAAAACTGGAGCTGTCTCTCTACTCTTACATATAAAATAAATATAAATGGCAGTGTGCACAGATATCCCAAGAACCTTAAATCCTACATTTCATGATTAATGAAATTAATTGTATAACTTATGATCTCAGTTCTGTGGCATGAGTAGTACTTATATTCATACTTATGAGAATGAGGAATCTTATATACCAAATAATTCTCTTAAAGATTTTCTACTTAAGTTCACACCGCTGGAAAAAAAAAGAGCAAGCTCAGTTAAAATATCCATCAAATAACATCTGTGACTGTAACAACAGTAGAAGCTGTTAAGTTCTAGTGGTGCTGCAAGAAGAGCAAACCAAAGGAATATTTGGAAGGGAGCAGCAATTGAAGTGAAACCCCAATTTATTGAGATGCCACAAGTGCTTCATGGGTTCCATTCACAATCTAGATCCATGACATTGTTTTGTCAATCTGACAAATACAGGTTTGAGAATAAATGCTCTTAAAATAGTACAGAGGTTTTTTATTCTTGAATAATTGCGTACAAGTCATGGCAAACACAGTTATTTTATAAAGTCATTGCAGTCAAAATGGTACAGCTTTTAAGGCTCCTTGTCTCCTGCCAGAAATAAAGGTTGATTCTTGTTTTCAGCTCTACAGCTGGGCCAGCCTCCAAAGGACTAGAAAGTTGACCATCTGGCCAGCACCAGTACATCTCCCTTTCTTCCTTTCACTAAAACAAGGAGATAGTCTAGAGTACACCACATCTGCCTTGTCCAGGTTTGCAGGGCTGAGATTTAGCTCTGCACACATTTTGCCAGGCACGGCTCCCAAAAGGGAGCTTGGTGACACAGACCCAGAGAGGTCTGCACCACGTTTTTGCAAGCTCTAAGTTGGGGGAAGGTTCTGGACCAAGTCTGTTTGGAGCCTGACTTTCCAAAGCTGGCTGAGCAAATCAACTTGGTAGCCTGCTACCCGGGAAGTGCCAATACAGATGGGTACTGAGCAACTCCTGGGCAAACTGCATCCAGACTTGGAAACCTCGTACTAACTTGCAACCAATTTGTGTCTCCTCAAGAAGATTTTCTTTCAACTTTTGCAGGTCATACCACTCAGATAAGAATGTACAATGTTTTAGTGGGCTAAAGGAAGGAAAATAAGGAAATTCATCATGGTTTTTTGAAACTCATGAGATGACAAAGTCTTTGCTGCAAACATCAGAGTACAAATTGATCAACGTTAAAAACATTTTCAGATTTCTGGAATTAATTTGAAGCATCAGAGTGAACAAGACGACAAGAAAGAACAAGTAGTATTAACAATGCCTGCCCCATTTGCCATTCCAAAAGATATGAAAATGATGAAACTCAGAGAGAAAGCACTGAAACTCAGGTATTTATGCTCTGCACAACACATTTCTTAAGCCAGGAGAATTTCACAGCCTACGCTGCAGTGACCAGGTTACGCATCCCAGTGCAGGAACCACGTGTCTGCGAGTACACAAGAATTACAGGTTCAGGAAGTAACCTGCAGAGTAACTCAAGTACTGGAGTCCAGGATCCTCAACCCTCCATCTGCAGGCTGCTTCTCCTCACAAGTTACTGTACCATTAATGTTTCAACAGGTGCTGCAAGCAGCTTTCCTTATACAGGGAAGCTTGAAAACCCTCATAAAGTAGCTATCTTGAGCTGAGAAAGCTTTGCCAAACTTTACGTGGAGATTGCACTAGAGGATTTGTTCCTACCATGCACTGAAATCAAGGGGGGAGGAGAAACAAATGGTTTACGTGGACCTGAACACAATGAAAAAGAATTTTATTGTACAAACAAAATCTGGAAGCATTTGCTTTGAATAGCTCTGTTCTAAAATATCTGACTTGAAATTTGGCAGGGACACAGTGGATTTGTATCAGGGATATATCTGCCCAAATCGGAAGCCCTCTGGGGTAAAAACAGCATACATGGGCTCAGCATCTTCTTTGGTTTGAGTATCTCTAAACTCCAAATACTTTACAGGAATTTGACATCTTACTGCTTTCTGCAAGTTTGAGCACTGAAGAGCTGCTACATGTATCATAGCCTTGAATACAGGTTTGTTAGTAAGATTCAAGTTCTTGACTACACAAGCAAATTAATTTAGGGTAGACATTGTGGCTGCTCTGTAACAGCCACTCAAAAGAACAGAATCTGTTATTATTTCTAAACACTGTTTGGAAATACTATGTACTTCTGAACAAAAGTAACACTTCTGTAATGGAAAGAAGTAGGAAAAAAAAATATAATTCCATGTATTTCATAACAGACCCTGCTCCAAATGGGAAGCTGTTCCAGAACAGCTAATTCTAATTCAAATTCAAATATCCAGTATTGGTGAGACCTAAAATTGTAATGCTAAGATTGGCAGAGAAGAAGATTAAAAATGTTTTCTTGCATTCTGAAGTAGGTCCCAGGACCCTAATGACTCACACTTCCCAATAATTCACAGCAACTCACTCTGTTCATTCATAATGTACTAATTGTATCCTAAAAACTCTTCTTAAATACTCTTAACTTTTTTTCTTTTTTTTAAGGTATGTAAAAATAAGGTCTAAAGAAAAGAGTATCCCTGACACTCAGAGTACATGGGGCTATCCTACTACCTAACCCTAGCTCGTTGGCTTTCTAACAGATCACACAATATGTTTATATGTGGGCTCCTACAGAGTAGATCCAGATGGGAGTTTCACCCACATGAAACATGGCAGCTCTCTGAAGAGCTTTGCTCTTCTGGCCTTCAAGACAACTATATTTTTTGCAATATCTCTTTAAATTCTAATTCACAACCCAAATGTCTGCTTCTTTTTATTGAATTAGCCCCTTGTGAACCACATGCAAAGTACAATGTCCAATGGAAAATAGAGTCTGCAGAAGCTGCTCAGCCTGACCTGTATTTGCTTGAATCTGCTTCGCTGGACCTCTTTTCAAAATGGTAAATTACAGAATCATTTAGGTTGGAAAAGACCTTTATCTCATTGAGCCCAGCCCTCAGCCCAGCACTGCTAGATCCACCACTAAGCAATGTCCCTAAGTGACACATCTACATGTCTTTTAAATACCTCCAGGGACAGTGACTCAACCACTTCCAATGCCACAAATACTTTTAACATACAAGAATGCACACAGATATCAAGGAAAGCAACCCTCTGCATGTATGCAGCTCTGATTCTTTAGGTCATTTTCTCTAACTTCAGTTATCTAAATAGTGAGGTAGAGCTGTCTCAGTTATCCCTGTCAATAGATGGAAACTGTCATCTCAAAAACAGCACTCTTTGCATGCTAAATAGACACTTGAGAAGCATATTGAACTCCTTAGGTGTGTGTTTCATCCTTATACAGGGAACCTATAGTGAACTGCCTGAGTCAGCTTTCAAAAGTTAAATATCTGAAGTCAGGGATATCTCCTGAGAGCAGAGTCTGCTGCTGTAGATGCAGAAGAAGGATATGGGGCTATGTCAAGAGGAATGTGATAAGAATTAGAGAAAGGAAAAAACCAGCAACATAAATTGGGTCAGAAATCTGTTCAGGTATAATTTTAGCAATAACTAAAATTAAGAACACTGCTGTACCTACTACCAGTCTGCAAGGCAGGCTGACACAGCTCACCATCAAGTACTGCCCCACAGACAGACCTCTAGAGAACTTTTTGACCTAGTTAAGATTGTTTTTCTTTTCAGCAGGGGAGTTAGGTTATTCTGAAAAGTAACAGAAACAAGCAAATAGCCATACCATTCTATTTGCCATTCTCACAGCAGCGAGGATTTTTACACATCCCACTCCCCCAAACGTGGTCAGGTATTACCAGTAATTTCCTAACTAAAGACTTCAAGCAGGTAGTGATGGCTAGGTAAAATCAAGGCACAGGCAATTTTCTTCCTCACTCCTCGTCCAGAACCAAAGGGGGCAAAGGAGGCCGCAAAGTGGGGGGACCTGGGAAAGGAAGGGAGGGAGGCCACGGGGGACGGAGAGAGGGCCAGGAAGGAGTGTGGGAAGTGCAAGGGAGAGAGAGGGAAGAGAGAGCGGGGGCGAGAAAGGGAACAGAAAGGAGGTGTGGGGCGAGGGGCCACGGGTCCCATCCCCCGCAGCCCTCCTCGCCCCGCTCTGAGGGACGCCGAGTGCGTCCGGGGGGAGGCGAGACTGCCCGGCGTGTGTTGGGGCGATAAGCGCAAGACAGCGCAGCAAAAACAAACAACCTGAAGAGAGCGGCAGGCCGGATGGGAGCAGAAGGACCGGAGCGACAGTAAAACACCTCTCTCAGGTGGGCAGGGGCCGCCGGCCACAGCCGGGGCACGGCCGCAGTCCCTCTGACCCCGACCTCCCCACGGCCTGCGAGGGCCCGGCCCGGCCCGCGCACCGTATGCCGCCAGCCCCGCCCGACCCCAGTTCTCAAGGCGAGGGGCTGTGCCCGTTCCCTCCTGGTCCCCGGCACTCACATCGCCGCTCCCCTAGCAGCGCCGCCGCTCCGCTTCCCAGCGCTCCCCTCCGCTCGCCGCGCCGCTGGGGTGCGATGGGGCGGTGCCGAGGGAGGGAGCGCAGCGACGGCAGCCGGGAAGGCTCAAGCCGCGCTCTCCGCCCCGCCCTTCTCCACCTCCTGCCCTCGCCCGCTCCTCCTCCCTCACCCCCAGGGAGCGCTCAGCGGGAGCCGCCCGGACCAGGAGAAGGAGCCGCGGCCGCTCGGTGAGTGCCGCCCGCCGCCCGAGTCCCGCGCTCGGGGGCACCGGGAGGCTCAGCCTCCTCCCCTGCAGTGGGGGAGAAACACCGTGGGCTACGGGTTCGATCCCCGCCGCGGCAGCGCCCCATGCCAGGCAGTCCCTGCCCCGCGGCACCCGTGGGAGATGGCAGGTGTGGGGAGAAGGGCGGTGACAGGGTGCCAAGGGGCTGGGGAGGCAGCGGGCCCCGGCCAGGCGGCAGTGCGCGCCCTGGGGCGGCGGCCAGCGGAGCCCCGTCCCGCCGGACGCCGCTGCCAACTTTTTGGGAGTTCGGCGGCGCGCGTGTCGGAAGGGCTCCCGCTGCGTGCCGGCTTCGCCTTCTCCCTCTCCCTGCTGCCCCCGGCGCTGCCGCCCTGCCCTCCCTCTCTCCCTGCCTGCCTCCCTCCTGGCCGCCCGCTTCTCCTGTCGTCGTGGGGCGGCGGCGGCGGCGGGGACGGGGGAGAGGAGGGGCAAGAGC
Organism: Anthoscopus minutus; assembly: GCA_013399455.1. Classification (NCBI taxonomy): domain Eukaryota; kingdom Metazoa; phylum Chordata; class Aves; order Passeriformes; family Paridae; genus Anthoscopus; species Anthoscopus minutus. Next base: position 12,440 of record VWYI01009651.1, read on the forward strand.
TGGCGCCGTCCCGGGACGGGGGGGGTGGGGGTGGAAAGGGGACGACACGATCACACTCGGGCGTCCCCGGCACACTGGCAGCTCCTTCACTGCTTCCCCCACAAATAAAACTCACCCCGGGCTGGTGTTCCACAGCACGCCCTCAGCCCCCCTTCTTTCCCCCGTGCCCCGCCCTATGTGGCTGATCTCCCCACGGTTCTGCGAAAAAAGTCGTGTTAATTCACCGGCTGCAGCTGGCAGCCTGTTTGCTACAGTCACGCACAGGGGTGGAGGAGAAGCCTGCGGAGTGAGTCATGGCTGTAAGAGGCCCTCCGGTTGTTTATGGCAAAACCAGGGGGGTGGCTCGTTCAACATGTGGGAAATACGGGGAGTAAGAGTAGCCTGTATCCATCCTACAAGGACAGGGCAGTGGTACCTGTACCTAGCACCCCCTGCCCCAGCTTGCTGTCGAGCTGGCTGAGAAAGGAGGTGGGAAGATTGCTTTTTCCTCTTACAAGGAGGGTTTGTGGTCAGACTGTCACAGCTAGCTGCAGGAGTTCTGCATTTGTCAGCATTTCCATTATAAGTGTACTTTTTATGTAGTTTGCAACATGGCTATAAGTATATGCCCTGGGTTGAAATTTGGTTGATGGCCTCTTCTCCATCTAAGCAACTTTTGAAATTATTCTGCTTAGATGCTAAGTGAAAATCCATGGAAAATACTGGCTTTTTGTACTTCTTTCTGCATTAAAGTTTAGCTGCTTACACGCATGGACTCATTTACAGCTGTTAGTTCAAACAAATTCCTCCCCCTCTGAGTTCGTTCAATTGGGGAAGAGTTTAAAAGCTTTGCCTCTGTAGGCATGGGTCATTAATTAGTGCAGCAGAGACTCTGAAGACTCTTCCAGGGTCCCTGCTACCTTGAGTGAGGGCATTCAGCTACAAAAGGGACATGGGACGCTGTGTGTCTGCACGGCTCTAACCCCCGAGTGCCAGGGCAGTTCCATTGCCTCAGCACTGTGGACAAGAAGCAGGTGTTAAAATCAAGACAGAACGTGTTAACTTCTCTCTATGGGATTTTTAACTTTTTTTCTTTTTTTTTTTTTTACCGTGTCCGTTTAATTGCTGCTTCTGAGACAGGGAACAGGTCCAATATTTAGGAGCTTTCGTTTTGTATACCTCTGTATAAACACTGAATCTGGATCCCGTGAAACGTGCCTGCCACCCAGTGGATGTCACTGATCTCTATATATTCTATACATTTACCACCTCTCCCCTGTGCCCAGCCCTACCCTGTCGGTAAGTTTCCAGAGCAAAGTGCTCAGGATGCCGGGCTCATCTGTGCACTGCAGGCCTGTACCCGAGGATCGTGTTGGTCATGACAGAATGTGCCAGTGTCCTTCCCGGCCTGTTTGGGACCGGAGATGTGTCCCCCAAGGGTGTAGCAGCTCTCTGGCTGGGCAGCAGTGAGAAGAGGTAACAAGAATGAGGCAAACGACGGTACACAGAGAGTGAGGCAGCTGGAGAACCGGATTTTGCAGCCCTGGCCTTTGCCGTTGATTTCCACATAAACATAAAGGCTTTTTGCCTGTGGTCTGATGGGTTTTCTGGGAGCCTGGCCTGAGTCACTGGGATCTACTTCAAAGTTAAGCTAGACTTAACCATCTGGAACATAAGTGAATGTCTGTTTGCTCTCTTTGTACAAAAGATGTTTTTCAGGTCTAAGTGTGTTAGAAATACAAGCCTTGAGTGTCAGAATTGCTCACTCAGTGTCCGTAGTTTTTTGCTTTAATCTTGGTTTCCCATATTAAAAATACATGCATAACAGTATCCTTTACCTTACAGATTACTGTAGTGATGAGAACCGTTTAAGAACCTGAGAGAAAAGAAATAATTTCCTCTGTGATTTGGAAGTGTGTGGTGGTGCCCTAGAGAATAAGGGCAAAAAGAGGAATTTGTGTGTTAATTATAGCAAAGCTTCAGTGGGAAAAAATGTGACCAGGTCAGATGCAAATATAGATTGATCTAATTAGGGATTGATGCATATGAGCACTAGGAGACGTTTTCAGTTACCGTAGACCACTTAATTCTAATAATTTCTAAATTCTGCGTTGCTTGCCATGTTTTTAATACTGCATATTGTAGCTAATATTTTCTTTTCCTTATGAAAAGTGCCAAAAAGCAGATAGGCAGCCTAGGCTAGCATAGTTGTCACTGTCTTTCATCAGCTGGATTCCTAACATAACACCTGGGACTCTGCTGTCAGAGCCCCTTGTTGAGGGTAACCAGTGGTGGTGGGTCGTGGCTGTGGTCTCTGTTGCTGTACTTGCTTATATCCTTTGATCACCATGAGGAGCTGAGAACAATGTGGATGTGGACTAGCAAACACCTACTGAAAATGTGCACAATGCAGTTTGGTTTTGGATATTTGACCAAATGCAGGTGGACTTTTCATGGAGTCAGCAAAAGGGAGACCTCCAATACATGGGCTCCACGCCTCATTCAGATCTGTCATCGGGAGGCGGAAGAGCATTATAGCCTTTCAAGTTTGCCAGGTGCCTATCGCTATTGGGAGACAGCATTTTCCCTGGTTTCATTCTGAGAACAGCTCAAGTATTTTGGCTGAGTTCTTCTAATCCCAGTCTGGCTCTTTCTGCACCCCTCACTTAGACGTAACTTCTGCAGCACATGGAACAAAATTTAGCCTGAGGCAGACATTCAGCTTGGAAAATTTCAACCCAAGCAGTCAAAGTCTGGCCAAGTTACAAGCAGCTGGAAGCAGCATCCTGCGTTGGAAGTGTTCAGCAGCTGCCTAATAGGCGGTGCTACAAGCTTCACCAATCCTGTGTATATGTTTATGTACATGGAAATATGCTGCTGAATTACAATGTCATTTGATTGGTTACTTGTCTATTTATTAAGTGTTCCGTTAGTTTGTTAGGTTTTTTCTTCTTACCAGAGAAAGGAACCTAATCTTTGGTTAATGCTATGAATGATTTTCCTTACTCACATTATTAATTGTTGTTTTCCTGGCTGAAAAATTGAAAACTTTCAAATAGAGCCTCTGAAATAAATGACAAGCCAGGGTTACTCGTACTGAATATTTCAAAATGACTTAATGATTGTTAAAGACCAGTTTATAGTAGAACTAAAACAAATTGCTTTCCAGCGTTTTGAATTGTAAAAAACCCACATCTCCCAAATTCCTAAGCTATTCATCAACTGCTCTATTGTAGCAGACTCACCCTATATTGTGTCCCTGATATATCTATTAAGTCTGCAGTGAAGTGTGAGTTTAAAACAATTGTGCCACGGAGTCACTCTAGAATAAATACCACAAACATTGGCAAAGTTGCTTCATAAATCTTTCTTAGTTTAGAGAGGAACTTAGGCGTGCCTTTCTTCTATGGGAGTGCAGCTGTTTCTTGTGAGGTTCCCTGGGGGCTGGATCTTGTTTTAAGGCTGGTTAATATCAATATATTTACAGCTTTTGTAATGATATCACATCAGTACCAGCGTATTATGTGCAGGTTTGTGCACGTGTGGAACAAGTTACTAGTACATGACACTCCAAATGATTTTTTAAAATGATCAGCATCCATCAGAAGGCATTTTTCATGCAGCCACATACAAAGGAACCAGGATTGTGGTTACACCAGCACGATAGGAGCCTGTCCTCAAACTGGTAATTTACTGAAAGAAGGCTTAAGAATTTGTGCAGAGACTCATCTCAACGGGAGTTTTCATTGCAATGCTACCACTGAAGTGTGGTCTTGGCTGTGTAGCAATATAAATATTGCACAGAAGTAGGAAAGTACGTGGCATTAGTAAGGTCACAGGAATTACATGTCTGGTTTTGCTGCTCACATGTGAGGAAGGATGTGAAATATTAATAAGAGCATAGTGACAAAAGTGATCCAGGGTTTGGAGACTAGGTGTCACAATTGCAGATTGTACATCTGAGAGAGTGCCTGTGTATATCATTCACGTGTGTAAGGAAAATGCATGATATTTGCTTGACCATCCAGCATCTGAGAGATGAAGTTAGGCATGTTATACTTTGAAGTAATAAATAGCAATGAGGGCAGTAAAGGATTGCAGTGGATTTGGAGTTGCTGAGAGTGTTTAAAGTTCCTGGGGTTTTCTTCTCAAAGACGTGCTTTCACTTGCTTTGATGGAGGATGTTTCCAGTGTGTGTATGAGGGGGAAGGACTGTACTCTATTCACCTGCATTTTTCCCTAGATTGAAAACACAAGATTACTTGCAGTGCTTTCCATGTATTGTAGCAGGTGTTGCTACCTTGACAAGATTACAATAAAATGCCATACTTCAGAGCTTGGCTGGTTTTCTCCTGGGTCAGGAGGACCATTTTTTCTTGGTGCCTAATTTGACTGCTGGGAGTGTGATTAATTATTGTGTATTTCCCTCTAGAGTATCAACATCTGGTGGCAGGATATCAGATCCCCACTTTACAGAGTCCCCTCCAGTTCCCAGGTTGGTGTATCATCTTTCTTTGTTCAGGATACTGTCAGTTATATTCAGGGATGAATAAGATTTTTTATGCCTTTAGATAGGCAAGGACAATGCTCAGTGTTCAGAAGTGAGCTCTCACTGCTCTCCCCTTAACCATGTCTCTGTCCTTCGGGCATTCCTGTCCTGCAGCCACATCTGGTGCAAGCAGACAGAGACAGGCAATGTGCACATGGCCTGGCAGCAGAACACGCCTGGCAGTCACTAAAACAACAGAGGGTATGTCGGTGAAATCATTTTGTAACCTGAAACACAACTGACTGCCTGAATCAAGTTGAAGCATTACCTGCAATGCTCCTTTTCAGGCAGGTTCACAATAAACCTGAAGGTTTAATTTGGCCTGGGAATTGAACTTGAGCCTAAATAGCTATGAGATAGTGCTGTATAATTCCATAGTCCATTCTTTTCTGATATAACAGACACATTTTTTCTCCTGGCAGCTGAACTAGGACAAATATACTCTAAAGCATTGAATTATTTTTTCTGTAAAAAACTTATTTTATTGCATGTACTCTAGTGTATATGATATATCAAAAGTCTGATGTTGTCTTTTACTGTGGTTTTGTTTTGGCTTTTTCATTCAGACTTCAAGATATCCTATGAAGGTTTTAAGTTAATAAAACATTTCTATGTATGAAGAGTTTACTGGAAGTTTTCTTTTTGAGAACTGCTGAAATTTGAGGAGACTGAGTTCTTGTAAGTCACTATCTTTAGACCTGAAAGCTTGTATATATGAGTGTTTCCACCAACTTGGAAACACTCAAGCACTCCTCTCAAACATGATTTTTAAATACAGTTTCCTCATCTACCCTATTGAGATGTTCATGTTTGAGAAAATAATGACAGTACAGCCTTCTAAGGTTTGGCCCATATGCCTGCTGCTATGTTCATTGCAGTTAATAATAATGCACTACTGATTTCTAGGACATGCAGGAACTGACTTAATAACAAAAGTACAAGTCAGATAGGATGTTTTCAATTTTAAAGAGTTCTAGTTAGGTTATTTAATAAATTCCTTCTCAGAAAATGGCAGAATCGGAGAATAATAAATTTGATATTCTATTTTGATGTTTCAGTATTTGGATAAAACTTGCGTTAATAAAAGATGATAATGAGTATTGCCACATTGTGTCTGTTTTTAAAGTACAGTCTTGGGTTATAGTTTGCCACTTTGTGACATCTGAATGTGTTTGTAATATTTAGTGAGTTTCATTCCCTTCCTGGTTGTGAGGTGAAACAATGTTTGAAGCTGACATTAAAATTGTCAGAATTGTTAAGTGTCCATCTCCCAGGCATATCAAATTTGAATATGATACTGTTACATAGTTGAGCTATATAGCTGACTGTATGCTTAACACCACAAATTTATATGTGAATTAACAAATGCTAGAAATAATAGTAGTACGACTGCATTATTGGTCAGGTTTGATTTTCCACCTCACCACAGCCAAGTGTTACTATAATCAGAATAGCCAAGAGTTAGGTGTTTTTATGGAATACATTACTATGTACCTGTTGTGCAAACTTCTCATTTGGTCCATAATCCAGCACACATGTGGCCAGTGAAGATGTAAGTTTGCCCACTCTCCAGAATTTAACTTCCTTCTTTTATTTGTATGTGTATACAGAAATCATTTTGTCTTGTTAAAACCTAGTACTAAAACCCCACGCGTCTACTCTAGGCAGTGGATATCCTGGGGTTTTTTCGTCCATGAATACAATAGTGACATTAAGCTGTTACATTGTCTGGAGTTCCTGGTGATACAGGCATCAACAAAATTTAATGAGGTGTTTCAGCTTGCTTGACCTTGTTCTGTGACTCATTTGCGTGTCATAGATTCAGGTAGGAGGCCAAGTACCCTCCAAGTCCTGGCAGAAGGTTGCTCACATGATATCTGCTGCTGCAGCTTCTGTTTCAGCATCTGCTGCCCAGAGAGGCACTGCCACTGTGCCATTTCCAGCAGCTTGCACATTAGCATGTGTTGGATGGTTCTGGGGTGTGTTTGGGCTCTTCAGAGAGGAGGCATGAGCTGATGGTGGAGCAGTGGAACTATTGCTGGAAAAGCTGTAGGAATCTGCATCTTGCTGCAGAGCTTCAAAGACCTTTTCCAGGCAAGGGGGTATTGAACAGCATTCTGGTATCTCTTCTCTGTTCTTTCATTCTGTTAAAAGGGAAAGTTCTAGGAGAAATTGAAAGGTCTGTTGTTTTTAAGGTCCACTGTTGATGAAGATAATTACAGCAGGTATGTTTGCTTTAAGGGAAGCTAAGAGTGGACTTTGTCATCAGTTTAATGAAGAGGTGAAGAGGTTATGCCATCCTGTGTCATGGTATTTGGTATTTTTTGAGACACATGACAAAGGAAGTGGTATTGTGGATAAGAGGACAGCAAGACTGGTCAGAAAAAGGATGGTGACAGTACTTAGTGTTCACATACTGCCATAGGTACACTGACGGATCCAACTTTGTCATTGCTGAATCCAACATCCAGTTATTTTGTGATAATAATCTAGGGCTTAGTCCATAGCTGTGGTGTCTGCTTGTCTTCTTCATCAGTCACACTCCCACCCCTGGCAGCTGGTCACTCATCTTCTGCTTGCATTTACTGCCTCTGACCTTCCAGCTGAAAACAGGAACCTTTCTGTTTCTGCCAAAATTCTTTTGCTTAACTTAGCTGGCTAAAACAGTAGATTTACTTGACTCAAAATGAACTGGGGAGCTTAGGTGGCAAAGCTGAGGCAGGTTCTGGTAACTATGCTGAGAAGCTGTTGGGGGAAGGGTTAAGGAAATCAGTGGTGTGTTAGTGGAGATACTGGAAATAAGATGTAGCCACAGAATCTGGAACTGTAAACCTTTCTCCAACCTTGTGCTGGCAGACCTGTGCCAGCATTTTACTTCTGTGTTTCTCTCTGGTAGAGGGGAATTATACCCACATGTGGTTTTGTGCAGAGAATAGATCCCCCAGCACCTGCTTACCTCACACTGAGGCAGCGCTGAGCTCTTTTCTTATGTGTTTGGATTTCCATGTGCTCTCTGAAGCTGGCTTTCATAGGCTAGCTATTCAAGTGAAACATTTGTCTTAAGCCATCCAAAACAAACCTCTAGGGTTTTCTTTTTTTTCAGATTTTCTTAATTGACCTAATTTTGTGGGCTAACAGATTTAATCTGAAGGATTTATGAAAAGATTACTAAGATTTTTTCAATTTCAGTTTTCAAATGTTAATATTATCATGTAGCAAAACTTGGCAACCATTACAGGTATAATATTTTAATTAATAAACAAACTGGTTTATGATCCTATGTATACTACAGCCACGATGGTGGGAGACAGAAATACACTTTTATATTCTTTGCGAATGACTGTTTGTGAAATTTTTCCAGGATGCATCTATTGATGTTAAATTGTTTTCATGTCCTTTAAATTAAATATACCAATATACTTCTATCATTATTGTACTCTTTTGGGGGGGCGTGAATGCATCATTGTGTATCTCATTTGAGGTGAATTATTACAAATGCATTACCTAAATCTATAGCTTCTTGCTTTGCCTCTGGATGTACATTTTGGGGCAGTCTAAAGCAGAGGTCAACAGAATGGATTTTCAGGACAGCATGTTTTCAGGATGTTGTTGGTATAAAAGGTCTGCAAGAAAACCATTTTGTTAACCTTTGTCCCCCTGAAATAAAAGCTGAATCAGAAATGGAGGTTTGTAGTCTCTGTTTTATTGTTGTGTGTGACTAGCAGCTGAAAGGTCAAGTCATACATGAGACTGTTACTGTACAAGCCCTCCATTGTGTTGACCAGGTAGGTGGGGTTTTTTCTTCTTTTCCCAAATCTATGCACATTAGTCAAAGAAAATAACTGATTTCATGTTTTCCTGAAGGAAAAAGAAAAGGTATTTTTAGAGAGAATGTATTTACTGTGGAGAATTATTGCAAAATACTGTGTACTTCTTCATGTACTTTCAGATTCAGACTAGGTTTCAGATCTCATGTCTTTGCCTCAACACCTGTCAAGGATATTACTTTTTTTGAAATTCTGTAATTCTCTAGGTCTCCTGGATTCCCACTTTCCTTGTTTCAGATTGACATCAAGACATGTAGCAACATTAAATGTTGTTAGACATTGTGTAGTTTGTTTAAATTTCTGGTTTATGATATGGCGGATAACCATATCAGCTCTACCTGTCTTTTTTTTTTTGGATTTGGAACTTTTATGTTCAGATACAAGTTTCAATTCTATATATGTTATTATCAGACTGAATAGTAGTCTTGCTACAGGTGTTTCAATAGGCAGAAGTATTTGTGCAGGTGTCGTTTAAGGGAGAAAATGCATAATTGTGGCTCTTTTGCATAGCACTGTGGTCATGTTTGTAGGATGACTGCTTTTTAGCAGAGCAACCTATCCTAAATGGGAAGTATTAGGGAAACCACTGGATTTGGATACTGTGTTAAAGAAACTGGAGGATGGATGCAAGAAGGTCGCATTATGAACACTGTCACTGGTACTTTGTTGTTTGTGTGCTCTCACTTTCTTACCTAGTAACATTTTCAAATTATGGCTTTCAGGTTTTTACTGAACTGGAGACAAGTAAAAATAGAAACATGGAAGGTTTTTGTTTTGTTTTTTATTTCACAATTCTGGGGAAGAATCCCTATTTTGGGATTACTTGTTTCATCTGCCAGAAAAAATATTACTTACCATCTCCAGATAAGCAGGGAGGAAATGACAATTGTATGTGGATTCTGACTGGAACATGATCAGAGCTTGCGTGGCTTAAAAGCAGATGTTGCTGTGCTTTTGCTCTGGAGAGCCACCACAATCAAATTTTCCTATCTTTATTATAAAATATATCTTGAATGTTCATTTATATGCCTGAAGAATAGGAAATAGAGCTGGGAATGAGAGAAAATAAAGTAAAACAAATTAGAAAGGAAAGGGAGTAGAAAAAGGCAATCCAAACTAGCTTTCTCCTAACTGTAAGAACATGAGCCAGGGAAATGAGACACAGAAGAAATTGAATAGTCCCACTGGTAAAGTTGTGTTAATTTAAACTCCTATTGAATAACTGGGAGCTAGATCAGTGCTTGCAGAAGAATGTTGAGTTTAATTGATTACCTATAATGAAAAATTTACATCTGTCTCATCTAGCTTAGTGTGTGTATATTTGCCTACTGAAGGATTTTTTTTGTGTCCTTTTTAAGAACAAAGTGTTACCTTTTGCTAAATATAAGGAAAATAGACTAAAATCTGAATGATGCTACCAAATAACATTGAAGACCAGTTACTTGTAATTACAGCTTCCTTCCCCTTGTCTCTTGAACATAGTGTTAGTGTGATGTAGTTTTGAGGAGATTAATAGCATGAAGTGTGGACAAGCAGTTTTTTCACCTAATTAATTATCAGATTTTCTAAGTGAATGGTAACCATCAGTGAAGTACCAGAGCTTTCCTAGTTGGATATGACCAAGAGTTCAAACTCATGATCTTTCAATTCCTTTTAGACAGTCTGGACTTACTTTGTTGTGCTTTACAGTAAGGAGGGAGGTACTGAAAACCCCAAGAAGTTCTTTGGGGAGTCAGGTGTGGTTCTTAGCTTGGGATTGGTGCCAGTGATCAGACCTGAGGGGAAAGAAATGGGGAAAGGGAGGCAATAAGACCTCATTAGGGACAGGGAGAAAAAAGAGTATATGAATTAGCAGCATGCCACCAGCTCTGTTTTATCTCAGTAGTGATATCTGTTCTTTTCTTTCCCGGACGATTTAAACTCTTTGTACTTTTGGTGTTTAATAAAAGTGAAAGTAAATGGATGACAAAGAGATATCTTTTTGGGGCTTCGCTTGCATAGCTAGTAGAAGTGTATTTCTGCTCTGCCCAGAGTCAGAGAGATGGTGTGGATGAACAGGTGTTCAAAGTCAGGTTGGGTGGGGCTTTGAGCAACTTGATATCGTGCAGGAAGGCCCTATCTATGCTGAATAGGGTGGAGTAGATGGTCTTTGAAGGTCCCTTCCAACTCAAACTATTGTATGACTCTGTGATATTGATGGCAGAGAGGAGCTTTGTAACAAAACAAAATGTCAGTGGCCCTGTGGAGAAGGACTTAGGGGATGAAAAGCTGGACATGAGCCAACAAGTGCATGTTGCAGCCTGGAAGGTTGATCACATCCTGGGCTGCAGCAAAATTGGTGCAGCCAGCAGGGTGAGGAGGCAATTCTTCCCCTCTGGGAGATCCCAGCTGGAGTGCTGCATCCAGCTCTGGCGTCCTCAGCTAAAAAAAAGACATGGACCTGTTGGAGCAGCTCCGGAGGAGGGCCATGAAGATGATCAGATGGCTGGAGCACCTCTCCTACAGAGTCAGGCTGTAAGAGCCTGGAAAAAAGAAGGCTCCAAGGAGACCTTATCGTGACTTACAGAAAGGAAGGATAGGGACTTTTTATATCAGATAGTGACAAGAGGCGATGATTTTAAACTAAAAGTGGGCCAACACAACTAGTAAATGATTTTACACTGTTTTCCCTATTCCTCTGTTTTGCTTTGTCTGTGTAGATTAACCGCTTTTTTTGCTGTATTAACTCTGACCTGCAGATCCTCAGGTTAGGTCTTCAGCTTACTCCTTTCTGCCCATAAGCATGAATTCTTTCCTGGGCATTGTACCTGTTGATTTGTACTCAAAGCAGGAACCTATCTCCTCCATTTTCTCCCTATATGATATCCAGCTGCTATTTCACCACAAAAATGCAAATCTGCATTTTCTGATTATGCAGGTAACATTTTTCTTGTTTCCCGTGTGGTGAGTTTTCCAATGTGTTATATAATTTTGTTTCATAAATCCTGTACCTCCAAATCAGACTTTTGCTGGAATGGTGCGCAAAGAATATACTTGGGTAGCTTTGAAAACATTCACTGGATAATGTCATATACTTGAACAGAAAGGAGAAATTTAATATACTTTTAGTATATTAAGGAAAATTAGTATATTTTCAGAAAGTTAAGTAGAAATAATGTGCCTAACACTATTACAATAACCTGGAACCACAACCCTGAGACAGATTATTTAGGATCTTCTGGGGAAGCAGCAGCCTGCTGCATGCAAGTAAGGATTAGTAATAAAAGAATTAAAGGGTGCTTGTTTAGGGTAGGAGAGTTCATTTTCTCATGAAACAGAGTAGCAGGAAGTAAGCTGCTGCTAGCTTATGCAAAGCAGCAAGGGATCATATAAAACCAACAGGCCCAAGGATGAGGGCAATTAATGATAAAAAACTCAAGTAATTTTCTTTACTCTTTATCCTTCCTCAGTGAGATCATTGACTACTGTCTTAAAAAAGGTTGTTTTAATTATTGTCATTTTGAATGTTAAAATTAAATTAGTTTGAGGTTACTCTTCAGTTACTCACACAGGAAGACTTCTGTGATCTCAGTCGCAAGTGGTATATTTTTGTCCATTATGCAAAGCTGGAAAACATTTCTAATGAGTCTTGCTAAAAATGGGGAGCATTATTAAAAAGGAAAGTTCAAGAAATAAAATTAGTTACAGAGAAGCAGTAGATGAAATATTCTGAATTTAGGCTACCATGCTAGAATGTGAGCACTCCGTTCCTTGATGGCAGAGGGAGTTGAAATCACTCAATTCTACTGGAGTGTTTTTCAGAACAGATATCTTTAAAGCTGATGGACCTTCAATAAATTCAGGACAAAATGGATTATAAGGTTAAACATATATATTGAAATGCTAAAGAGACAAAATTAGACTGAAATAATAAATATAAATTATATCTAGTACTTTGAATGTAGCATTGAGAAAACTAAGTCTTTATGACAGGTTATTTGGGGAGAATATTGAGCTGCTTCCATTAATAACAGAATGACCTCTGCTAGTAGAAAGCAGGAAGAAAATTACATGTGTGAAACTGTGTCTGCCATAATGTCTTCTTGTTCTCTTAGCCTCTGGTTCTCAATTTTGGTTTCAGGGCTCCCTAGACCGCAGAACCATGAAATATGATTCCTGGGAGGCTTTTGGAAAACACATTATAGTAGCAGCAATTCTCTCTGGAATGGAACCTCTTTGCTGGTTTAGGATATGTCCAACTGCTGTACCTTGCTTTATGGGGAAGTGACAATAGCAGAGGTGATGGTATGGTTTCCTGACCCACAGGATCTCAGTCCTACAGGATTTGCTGGTAGAACTACTTGCCTGGCTGAAGATGAGTGTAGAGATGGAAGCTGTTATTTGTGACTTGAAATGTAGCTGAGAGATAAAAATGTTGGCCTTTCAGTTGCCATTTCCCTTTCCCAGCGGCACTAAGCTCCTCAACACCCCTCCTTTTTGTGTCCTGCAGTCTTTATTTTCTTTGCCTCTCTTCTCCATGATTTATGTATTCACCAATTGGTTAATGTAGCATGTATTTGGATAGGTAAGCCTGCTACTAAAAATATTATTTCCTGAACAAGCAAGTAACCAGGTTGTGTTTCTAGCTAACTGTTCTTTAATAGCCACGTCTCTGCTTGAGTGAGTTGCAATGGAAAATTGATTAATTCACATGAGCTTATTTTTTTTCCATAATTTATTTTCTATCTCCTGCCTCTTCAAGTTACCACTTTTATCTTTCTCCATTAATTAGAGCAGCTGGAAGAGCAGTAATAAACACACTTTCCTTTCCTTTGTGTTCACATCCTGAGCAGTGAAGAAATACCCTGTTGCATTCTTGTAAGCATCTAAAATATTTGTGGAACTCTAGCTCAACATTTTTCTAAAAATGATGTTTATCTGGATTTCCTTTAATTCCATGAATTTGGTCTGCATCCATACAAGGAGGCAGCACAAGAATTTGAGGTAGCCTATGTGGCCTGCATAAGGCGGCGGGATTGAAAGAATAAAAGAAATTGGAATAGAAGTAAACACTTTTTCATGTGACTGGAGCAGTAGAAAAACTTGCAGCTACCACCTTGACACGTGCATCTGTCAGATGCTCTTTTTGTTATTGTCTAAAACACAAATGTGGATAAATAATTCCTTGGTACTTCTTTAAGACATGAACAGTAATTTCCTGTAGTGTGGATGGCTTTCTGGGACTGCGCAACCTCTGCAACCTAACTCTCTGGTCTTTCAAAGAAAATTAATTTAATAATAAAAAAAAAAAAAGAGGCAGCTGCAGAAGTGCAGCTTTGGGTCCAGAACTGTCTAGCTAAGGGCGGTGCCTAGCTGTTTTCCCTCAGGAGAGGGTTTGATGGGGAACATGATGATCCCTCCCCCTCTGCTCCCACCCTGTAAAGAGGCCAAACACTAACAGCAATACTGCCACTGCTGTGTAACTTTGGCATGTGTCTGTGAGCTAGTATTATTAATAGCATTTCTTGCATAGAAACTTCTAAAAATTTCAGTTTCATTCCTGATTTTTATACTGATAAATACAGACGTTAAAAAATCCACCGTGAACACTGTTTTGGTTTTTTTTTCTTCTTCCCAGTATGTGTTTATTATTCATGAATGTGTTGCAACATCCAAAAATGTAATGAGTGACTCACAGAATGAGCAGAAGAAAAGCTACAGTTAAGGCTTTTTTAGTGAGGATTTCTTAGCCAACTACAAAGTGTCCCAGTTAAGAAACTACTGTTGGACTATATAAAATTTGCCCAGTTCTCAGTTTTATGTTCCTTCTGGATGTATTTGCAACATAGTTTCACTTAGGATATATTTCTGTTCATTCATGTTCCCGATTTTTTTTCTTTCTTAGGAATTACAGCATTCCGACATAAAAAAAAAAACTACAGAACAACATGTTTACAAATAGTTCTGGATTTTGTGTTTGTGTGTGTAAGAAAGAAAAAGAGCAAAGACTTAGTTTACCACTACTGGTGTAGTAACATCTCTAATGTTTACAGATTAAGCTAGTAGTCTTCAAAAACTATCTTTACAAGGATTCCAGAGCAAATACAACCATCCTATTAAATGCAGCATAACTCTGAAGAAGTATGATAGTGGGGGATCTGACACTTGTGGGATGATATTGGGTGTGCTGTTCTACTTCAAGAATCAAAACTGACTTTCTGGAAAGATTAGTTCTTATTCTTGGGAATTCTGGACTTTCATTCATAATTTTTTGAATTTTATAAGGGTTATAAATTTTACTTAGTGTCTTGTGCCTCCTTACCTTGGTATCTTTCTTGCACAATAGTGGGAAATCCCTATTTGCTTAAAAGCTTTGAGTGCAAATCTGTAGAGACAGGCAACCTAATACTTGTCTTTCAAACCAGTTGTACCCACAAGTGATCATTTACTTTGTAAAATTAAAGATCCAGCACAATCTTACTGCAGTAAGGCTTGTACAGATGTGTATTTTATTAAAGTATATTTTAAAGGAGTTTTCAGGGCCAATACACATACAGTGTGAGGATTTGGAACGAAGACATGGCCTTGTTGGTTCTATTGAGATATTCAGTAATTTAGTAATCAAAGTGAGTTTATTTTGGCTTTGTTTGTTGCAAGTATGTTGTAGTGAGGTGTTCTGTATATAAAATAGCGTTGCCTTTACAATGCAAAGCTGTACTTGGGCCTTGATTAGAATTATACTATTTTCTGCCTTGTTTCAGAAATTGGTTGTGCCTTTTCAAACAGAAAGTTCTTCTAGATTAACAAAAAAAGAAAAGTAAATCCAGATAGAGTTAGCTCTTTGTTGGCATAAAATGCATTCTTCTCTTCATTTCCTGCTGGTTAGTTGCCTTGTTTCTTGTAGGGTGTGCACTGGAACAGTTTCTGCAGATGGCATTCAGAGATGTAAGGAAAGCTGGCCTTTTTGGATCCATTTAGTGACTCTGAATGATGAACTGGAAATTGAGCAAATTATAAGTGAATTGGATTTTAGGGTGCCAAAACTTTAACTGTCTGTCTGAGTGTACTTATGATTAGCATTAGGTGATGCATGATGATTTCTCATTTTTCTCCTGGAAAAACTTGGTAACATTGCATTGTATTTTGCAAATATTTTCAGATCATGGTTTAACTCTTTTTGTTTCATTCATCACGCAGTATGGGGTATAAATCTGTGCCATCTCTATTGTCGTTTCTTTGTGTGACTTGCCTTCAAGCTGTGGTGGCTTTACAAGTGTGACTTGTGTCACATCTACTGCCAGGGGTATTTATAGGATGTTAAATAAC
Source organism: Anthoscopus minutus (assembly GCA_013399455.1). NCBI lineage: Eukaryota > Metazoa > Chordata > Aves > Passeriformes > Paridae > Anthoscopus > Anthoscopus minutus. The sequence continues at coordinate 28,100 of VWYI01009651.1, forward strand.
TTTCAGTGCACTTTCTGAAACAAACAGGCAAGGAGCGTGCAGAGGGGGGACAAAAAAAGCTAGCTCAGGTCAGAGAGCCATGGATTAAGCAGTACCTCTGTCCTTCCCCTCTGCCTGTAGCATTCCCAAATTAACATATCTTTTTCTTTTTTTTTGTCACTGTTGTGCAATCGTGTGAATCTTAGTGTCAAAAATGTACCTGAGTACTGGCCCAGTGTAGTAGTTATTACTGTCACAGAGGGTGGTCTGATGTCCTTGGATCACAGTTTCATCTAGTTCAAGAGCAGCTGGTGTTCCCCATAGGATCAGTGGAAGGCTTAACAGGTACCATATAGATCAGAACCAGTGCAAGGAGAGGATGGAAAGGGAAAACTCTGGCTGGGTTGGTAAAGAAGTGCCAGGGACAAGTTGGAGCCTGTAGTTTTTGTCTGAGAGTGAATCAGAGATTATCCTGTGTCAGAGCTGTATCTACAATCTGGATTTTTGCAATTCTTTTCCTCCACAGCTAGCTTATCAGTAGAAAGGAGACTATACCCAGATTTTAAACCATTCTCAGAAATATTAAGAAGCATTACTTCTCAGCAGAGGCAAACCTATAACAAAAGGAGGAAGGAAGGAACTTGAAAGAGTGAGGAAAAATAGATTTTCCTAGAGGCTAGACATTGCTAGGATGTGACCTAGGAATACCTTAGATATGATCCAAGAGTTTGTGCAAGGCTGTACAAGGTCAGGGGTTTTTAGCTGTGTGGGATGTTGCTGTACTGGTGGCAAAGGCAGCATCTTTGCCAAATCTGCCTTCAGTAGGAAACATTGGAGGCACAGCTGGAATGACAAAATGGATGAGATTGAAGCTGCCTGGCACTTGACTGTGAATCCATTTAATTTCAGATACCTCTCTAGCCCTTCTGCTACCAAAGAATCATTTCTGGAGACTTACGCTACCATAGACTTGAGAAACACTCCCTTGTGTATTTTGAAAGATGACATTTACTATCTGAAGGATTCCAGTTAAACACAGATGGCCAGGATACTTTCCCTCTCAACTTTTGAAAAGCCTTTTTATATGCACTTTATTTACTAATACCTTTCCAACAATTCAACTGAAGTTCAGAAGACAAGCACAGTGTAAAAGTAGACTGTATTTTCTCAAATTCATTGTGCTCTACTTTCACAGTGTGCACTAAAGTATCACTGAACCATACCTTTAAATTGCAAAGTAAGAACTGATAGCTTCCTGGGGTGCTCTCCAGGTGTCATCCATATTTCTTCTCTGAGATTCTTTTCTATTGAAATCTCTGAAAATTCAAGTTTGTAGATGGCAAACAGTTGTCTTAAAAATATCAGAAGTATATTGCCTGAATTTGTGATTAAGTTTTTAAATAACACAATGGTAGGAATTTTTCTGTGCCTGAAATCTTAGCAGAGATGTCCTTTGGGCACAGGTTACTTTATAATCTCCTGATGCAATTTCTCCATGTGTAAATATTTAGGTCATTATGCACCTGGCAGCATTAGAAACCCACAGCAATGTCAGCCTGTGTTGTATGTGGCATCTACCTCCACGGGAGGTGCCAGCCCACAAACCCAAAGTACCAGGACAGTAACGCTGTGATAGATGCATATCATATTTATTGGATTTAAATGTGATAGCCCTGCTACCAGTGTTTCTTGGTGTTGTACACAAGGAGAAAAGAAGGTGCAGGAGTTTGGGTGTTAAGACTTGGGTGAAAGCTGGTTCAAGTGCTATCCTTCCATACACAGTCATGCTGGGCATATCCACTGCTCAGGTGTTCTTTAGGGCTGTGCTTGTGAATGAGATTGTTGGAATTTTTCCTTCCCTTCCAGAGACACCTGAGATGAACTGTTTTGCAAAGCTTGAGATACTAGGATCCTACAAAAAGAAATGCACACCAGAAGCTTCTTAAATCAGATTTTTATCCAGGTTTAAGGCAGAGTTTGATGAAGCCCCAAGTTTGTATGAGGTGATTGTATGAGCCTGAGCTGGGAGCAGGGTGGTGGGGTCTCCTCTTGGAAGAGTGGAAAGGAGTTACAGCATCTTGAGCTGCTTTAGGAATGATACCACAGGGTGTCATATAAATGGGGGCTTGCTAGGACTTCTCATATGGTGAACTTGTGTATAATGTAGCAGAAAAGTAAAAAGCTAAGAGCTTTTGGATCTAAATTTTCTGTTCCCTTTCCTTCATCAAAACAGTATTTTCTTCTCTCCAACCCCCATGCAAAACTGAAAGCTGAACGCAGTCACAAACCTTCCTTTTGGCTTGTTTTTCTGAGACTAAATGGTATGTCTTTCAGGTGGGGCAGGATACCTCCAGAGCACATCATTCTGGTGTGTCCTTGCATGGCTTCAGAATTTCAGGCTGCCCCTTGTTCAGGAGAGCTGTTCTGCTCCTGTGCTTCCTGGCAACCCATCTCATCCCACCCTTGCAGACCTGTAGCTTTCAAAGCAGTGGTGAAGGAGGGAGGTGATTAGCAAAGCAGGGTGTGAGAAGAGAAGCAGCTTGCTTGGGTTCTCACTTGAGGCCAGCAGAAGTGAGAGCCACATCCAGGTCTCTGCCACCCCAAGCCTGCTGGGTTGCACTGCTCCCCTCGGAGCACATGATTTGGCATGTGTTTCTCTAGGAGCTGGGCCAACAACAAGGTGAAAATTGTGTTGTGCATTATTTATTTATTTATTTGTGCAGCCTTTTCTGCTGGTGAGCTCCACCCTCTGCCATGCTGTGTGGCTGCACAAATATTTGCTCTGGGAAACAGTGAGGGGAGTAGCTCAGTTCGAGGAATAAGAGGCTGGGATGGAGTGGAGGGCTAAAGCTGTTTAAATTGGCTTAAGCTGTGCTGTTGGTCAGTGTCTAGCTATGTCTTTTGGGCAAAGAGTGATCTAAGTTTCATGGAAATACTCATCCCATCAATGGGCAAGGTCACTTCTTCTTTAAGCCAAAATTATAATTAGCAAGAAACCTGATACAGTTCCAGGGATGAACATCCACCTGTATTGTTTCTTGCTAAATATGTTTACATTTTACATATGCTTTTAAAAAAAAAATACTGCTTCCAGATTTAGCTTAGAAACAGCACAATGTTTGCATAGCTTGTGCTAATACATCACTACAAAATAATTTTTCAATTTAGTTGATTTCCTGGATAAGAATGTGTTTTTTCTTTCCTCTCTAAAACATAAGTATTAGGCTTTCTTTAATTATTAAAATGGTGTTCTCTCTGTGCCAATGTTACAGTTCCTTGTAACCACTGTGCACCTGGGTCAGACTTTTTCCCTCCATGCCCCATGATTTACAAAGGGTTTTTCAGCACAAGAAACCCATGCTTTTAGATGTAAGATTGGATTAGATTTAAGTTTTTGGAAAGAAGGAATATACATCTGTTGTGAGAGGTGGAAAATATGTAGTGACTAAAATAATGGTTCCGTGTTTTCATGGACTTTTTTCAACTGAGAAATACAAATGAAGTCAAATTTTGATGAAGAGCTGTAGTGAAGATATTTTAGTACTGACTTAATTGATACTTTTAATCAGTAAGTCATAAAAAGTGTACTACTGCTTCTTTTTTCAGATATTCCACTAAAGCAGGCTGTAAAAACAGGATGATAAACTAATCTAATAAAATCATATATGGGTAACTGCCCTTTAAACAATAAACTGGGACCCAGTTTTGCTTTTAAGCGCCATGCAGGTGTCATATGGACTTAATTACTTGGAGGTAACCCCAAAATTTTCTTCTTGGTAATTAAACATAACCAGTAGTTGGAGATATTAATGTCCATAAAACTATGGGCTTTATGCAGCGCAAAACTTGTGGGACTACTGTTTAATTATTACTGGGAGCATTAATGACAGCTGTCCTGAAATATATTTGAATTTATCTCAGTGTGTTTGCTAGAAGTAGCTTCAGGTTTTTCTTACTCTCATCTTTCCTGCTCATTGCAAGGTTGCCCGTGCTGCTTCCTTGCCTCCCAGCTCCTTGCCCTGCTGTTACACCCTCTCAGTTGGCTGCGTGGCTGGGGTCCCTGTGCCATGCATTCCTTTATGGCCAGGGCACTGCTTCGGACTCTGCCTTTCCGGGAATTTGTGCAAAACCAGTGCACGTGCCAGCCCACAAAGAGAGCATGAGCTTACCCTTCCTACAAAAACAAAGTACAAGTAACTCTGTCCTCACCCTCTGCGTCACATTTTTAAGATTACACTTCTGTTAGGCCTTTTAGTGTGCCTGTGATTGTAGAGCCCATCCCAAGCACCTACACTGCTGTGGACTCTGTGGCTTTCAGGGTGTTTTTTACTAGGCACAAGGGTTTGTTTAAAGAACATGAAAAACAGCATCAGAAATTTACTGGCTCCGTCATTGGCTGGCTGGCTGTGCTCCACTGGATGCTGCATTTTAACTGAATTTCCCCAAGCATTTTGGCCCTCCAAAGTTTCACTGTTTTTCAGGGGTTAATCAGTTTGGTGTGAGCAAGATGATATTGCTTGAAAAGATGAGATGTTCCATAGAAATATGTTTGTTCATTTAATTTAGGATGAGAGAACAGAGTCTTAAACCGTGCCAGGGGAGGTTTAGGTTGGACATTAGGAAGAATTTAATCACAGGAGTGTTTAGACATTGGAATGGGCTGCCTAAGGAGGTAGCAGAGTCACCGTCCCAGGAGGTGGCACTTGGTGCCATGGTCTAGTTGACAGCGGGGTGTTTGTTCATGGGTCAGACATGATGATCTCAGAGGTCTTTTCCAACCTAATTGACTCTGTGAGTTATTACTCACGGAGGAGAGCAGGGTGGGATGTTTCGTGAGGATCGGAGGCAGCGGCGGGGAGCCGGGCAGGAGCAGGACGGCGCGGGGCGGCTCGGGCGCGCTCCGCACGCGAGGGAGCCGGGCCGGGCCGAGCGGAGCCCGGGCGGGTCACGAGGCC
>VWYI01009651.1:33041-82432 GCA_013399455.1 Anthoscopus minutus
TGCCGCTGCCGCTGCCTCGACGTGCGGCCGCGCCCGGGGCAGCGCTCCGCAGCCGTCGGGAAAAACTGCGGGGAAGAGGGAACTTCTGGCAAAGCGCAGCACCAGGGAAAAGCGAATTATAAACTGGGCCGTGAGTAAAGGGACGTCTCGGGGCAGCAGCGCTGTGAGCTGCCTGAAGCTGAGCCTGTTGCTGCGGGCAAAGGGCACCGCGGCTGTGCTTCTCTGAGCAGCGCGCTGCACAAGCGTGACAGCTGGTTTGTAATTCTGCTGCGTTTTATACTTTTGTCTCCTTTTAAGTGTACGGGAGTGCCAGGCAGGTTGCCGGTCTGAGCCCTTCAGCCGCCACCCAGCTGGCTGTAAAATATACGTATTTATTTTGAAGCTGCGTGTGCCTGGACTCGGCTGGCATGGAGCAGAGCACGGTCCAGAGGGATTCGGGCAGTGTTGGCTATCAGCGCTCCGACTTTGAGCACCTTCGCTCCACTGCTGTTCGACCAGTGTGGTCCGTGGTGACTTTAAAATGGCAGATTTAAAATATCCTTTCAAAGACTGATCACTGTCTGCGCCCTTAAATTTAAGTTCTCTTTCTGCCGAAACAGAGCTATGAACGGCAGCCGCCACGGTGTCGTTTCAAAATAGAAGGAGTTAAGTTGTTATGCGGGCAGGTACTCACCTTTTCCTGAAAACGATTAAGAAATAGGAGTTATTGTGATGGTGTATACCATCACCATACATGGCAGACCAATTAGTAAATAGGCTTAGTGGTAGTTGTAATGGGAGAAGAAAATCTTGGAGGTAATTGTGGTGCGTCAAATTGCTTCTTAAACTTTCAGTGGATGAAAACCACCTTGATGCTCCTAAATATGTACTTCTGAACTCTAGCAAAGTATTTTGAAAAACAATCACTGTTTCCACTTTTGCTGAACGAAAATGTTCTTTAGAAGTTTTGTCTGTGTGTGTAACTTTGGACCCTAAGTCTGTCACTTGAGAAATCAAATTTGATATCTTCTTACTGAAAATTAAATGGCAGGGCACTTGAGCTGTTGTGCACAGGGGAATACTTTCCAGGTTCATTTACTCTCCAGAGCCTGTATCTGAGAAGTATAATGGAGTCTTGCTTAGTACTGTGATCAGTTGCAGGGGAGGGAGAGAGGGAGGCAACCATTAAGTAAATGGTCATGTTTTGGGTGAGGCCGTCTCTTGTTTTCAGCCTCCTCTGTGTTCAGCCGTATCTTCCTTTGGCATCTTAAAGTTCAATAGTGTTTTCATTATCTTTTTATTTTGCTTTTTTTTTTCTTTCTAAAAGCAACAAGTTTTGCAGGTGTTCGGAAGATATATTTGGTGCATTGTTACATGTTGAAAAATTACAGAGGAACCGCTTGAAAAAAAATTTCAGTTAATAATAGAAGTTTTTTCTGAAAAATTCTTAAGTATATTTGCATCTTTCTTTTTATCATCATGACTTTTATTTTCAGATCCTAGGGCTCTCTGCATGCAACTGGTAGAACATGACCCTCCCTTTCCTTATCTCTTTTCTCCCTTTCTTTCTTTTGCACCAGGCCCTGTTGAGACATCCAGTCCTAAAAACTTGAGGTTTTAAGTTTTTTCTTTTTAAGTCATCTCCCAAGCTGCAGCTGCTTATCTTGGGCAGAAGGCTCTTTTTTTGTGTTCTAAAGGGTAAGTGGCTGCTGCTACTTTCTCATGATCAGGGCTTCCAGAGGAGCAGTTCCTCTTTGAAGGCAAAAGCTGCCATGTTCAGTGTCTCTTGCTGCTGTACAAGAACTTTGCTGGGTCCACAGAGGCATCTGTGGTACAGTGGTGGAGCTGGGAAAAAGTGATTTGAAAGTCCTCTCAAGACTTAGGGATGACTGCTTGGACAGATCTAGAAGCAGAGACGTGGATTAGAAGGTACAGAGAAGTGATATTAGTTTTTGTATAGCTGAAGCCATGTTTATCTAAAAAAAAAAAATTCCCACCTTTCCCCCTCCCACACCCCCAAGGCAGAGATCTTTCAGTTTGAATTGTGTTTGTGATTTTTGAGAGAGCCATGGCAGTGGTGTCATTAGATGCCAGATAGCTTGAACATTATTTCCAGATCCCTGCTTTTACAGAAGTGTTGGTTTGCTAATGTGCTCTTTTCTCATCCATTGAAAATTACAATTGTCAAGTCCATGGTCTTGGTCCTCAAATGAGAAAAAGAAAAGATGTAGACATCCAGATCTGAAGAATGTTGTTGGCCTGGTATAGCTTGATGTTTCGGGATTGCTGCAAACTCATACTTCAGTTGTGTGTGTTACTTTTTGGACACTTGATGTATGAAAAAAGCCGAATACATGAGGTGTATTTCAGCATAGCTGTATTCAAGGGAGGGATCTGTGGCAGGACTGTGCTCAGTGAGCTGATAGAAAAGAAAGAAAAATGGAGGATTTCCCTCTGTGTCAGAGGAGAAGCTTTGATCTCCAAAACAGCTTTGTCTTCTTGCAGATGTTAGCAAAAATTTCTCAGCTTTTGCTTGCAGATTTTGTTGTTTTCACTGAAAGTTTTGGTAACTTGCTGGAGTTTTGTTGGGTGTGCAAGAAGGAGCATAGGACTTTCCCCCACCACAATGATTCAGCACAGGAGTGGCAGGAGGTGGAGTTCACCTTTCCAGCCTTGGTTACAATCTGCACCATAAACTCTGAAACTTTGCTACCATATGCCAGTGATTTATGGTGCTTAAAATTTTAATGCAGCTGATGTGTTTTAGAGATTATTTATATTCTTAAATCTTGCTTTCTTAAATCTTACCTAAGTGTTTCTTCACAGATAAAGTAGTTGACAGACTGTACATACTGGAATTTTAAGTCTTTTGCTTATCAAAAGTCTGCAGCAGCCATGTGGAAGGCTCTGGACGTTTTCACTTTCCTGACCTGATCTGGCTAATCTATGTAAAGTAAAAACTATTTATTCTTCAGTATGAGCCTGTTCTTTGGCAAAGAGTCAGTGGTTGTGCTGAGAGGATCCCATTGGATAAGGACCAAAGTTTATGCATTCTTACCTTGGTGTGCCTTACCTGTCAGCCATCTTCAGTGTTGAATCAGAGGGGTGGAGCTCAGGTCATTTATTTGTCCTTAAAGAGATCACTCCTCTTATGTCATGTGTGAGTTTATATTAGGTTCAGGCAGGCTTCAATGTGAAACTGTTAGAAGTTTTGTTAGTCTGGAAAGGGCCTTTAGTTCCTAAATTTGAGTGTAAAAATTATTTATCTCTGTATTGGGGGAAAAGATACTATATTTAGCATAATTTGCTAAAAATGGGAATACAAAGTACATAGGTTGGAAACTGTGGGAAAGGGTTGCTTTGGGAAGGATTGAATGTCACTGTCTTCATCTATAATTAGATATTTTAGTCTATTTCTAGAAAACCCTATATTTAACTCATCGTCAACATTTCTGTGTGAATATACCAAATACATTTTTTCTTTTGAGGGGAATGTATTGCACTTCTTGAATGCTGCCGTTAGTGTACTAACGGTTTCATCGCTTCACTTGTGAGCTCCTTCCGCATTTCCTTCACCTCCTTGCATGGCAGTGGTTTGACTTCTGTACTGGGCTCAGTATAAATGTCATGCCACACGACTCTGGAGTTTCTATGTTAAAAGAAAGGAGCGAGCTTTGGTGATTCAAATTTTTGCCTGCTCTTGAGAGAAAGAAGGTTTTTCACTTATTGTGGCAGCATATACAGTTTTTTTTTTGTCATACTGTATGTTCCTCTAGAGTTACTTGTGTTTTTCATGAGTTCCTTTGACAGAGTGGATAAAGCTGACAGGTTGGAAGAAAACTACCTTGCTCTTCTGAGCTTTGTATCAAGTCAGTTCCACTGTTCTCCAGTTTTCAGTTACCTTGGTGTTTTAAGTTGCAGCTAGGTAAAGAAGTGGCAAAATATGATTGTGAAACTACAGTTGCAGCTTGTGATACCCAATGCTGACCATTGTCAGAAAATTAATGTTTAACTTGCCCTTCCAACCAGAGTCAATTTCAAGTTAAAAGCAAGTTGACAAGGACAGTTTCCACCTCTTTGTGCTGCCCTACGTAATTTTGGAGCTTACAAGAATAGTTTCCCAAGGATGTGATGACATGGTTTGTTTTTAGTGGAGGCTGTCTTTCCAACCAGAAGATGACCCTCTTAGGAAGAGTTTTCATGAAAACTGTGTCTAGAGGGCACCAGGGCTTGCTTGCGCATTGTCTGCTGATGACAGAAATTTGCCTGGCATTGTCCTCAGAGGTGGTGGTTATGCTATCCACTCTCATCCTCTTGATGCATTTTCTGTTTTGGGCTGTCATTCTCCTGTCTCCAGAGCCTCTGTTAACTATTTATTCTCTGTCTCCGTGCCTGTAAATTAAGCATGCAGACGAGAGTAGTAACTATCAAGAAATAATTGTGAAGCTTAGAGGCTGTGGAGGCAAAGGGTCACAAACTGCACATATTGGAAGAATTCACTTCCATGTCTCGTGGTGCCTCCAAACCAGCTTGTTGTGTGCCCAGCAAAGGGCTCCAGATTCTCTTGGTGGTGAGTTACTGAGAGGCCATCCTGTTGGTTTGTTCAGGGTTTTTTTTTTAAAAGACCAACTAATATTTATTTCAAAAGAGAAAAGAAGGAACTGTAGAGAGGAAGTGTCCATTTGGGGATCTTTCTTCTTTAAAGAAAAAAGATTATTTAGTCATATGAATGAAAATGAAACTTCCTGTGTGGAAAAACAGTCTAAAGTTTGCTGAGGACGGCTTGCAGCATTTTCAAAAGTGCTGGTCCTTTTCCTTGGTGGAAAAAGTGTATTTCTTTCAGTATCAGTTCAGAGCAACAATGAAATAAGTTGCTTTTAAAGCAACTAAGTTAAATACAGTTTTAATTTGTCTGAAGGGCTGTAATCTGAGCAACCTGATCTAGTTGAGGATGTCCCTGGTCCTAGTGGGGGGATGGACTAGGTGACCTTTAAAGGCTCCTTCTAGCAAAAACTATTCTATGATTCTTATGCAGAAACCATTGATTTAGATCATTTAAATATGGACTCTGAAGGGATTTCTGGAGAAAAGAAAGCAATAAGAAAGTCACTTTTGGTAGAATATTTTCCTGTTTGGGTACTTCTGAAATACATCTATCTGATTTATGAATGCATGATGTAATGCAACATTCTATCATTTGTTTTTATAAAGACCTAATTGTCTTTTAGTATGATCCTTCAAATGACATGTATTAAATCTTGTTTCAGTGGTACTGGACTAGAAAGAATTCTCAACAATAAGAAATACAGAAAAACTTTGCCAAACTACAAGATAAGAGCTTGGACTTACATATGTGTTTTGTTTTTTTAAATTATAATGGGTATTTGCAGAATAGGTTTAGTACTTTGGAAGCAATGTAACTAGAAGGGTATATTTTGTGTCTGGATTCTGGTGTTTGTAACATTTAAAGCATCTCTTATGAATGCCATATGTTCAGGTGGACTTCAGAAGTGTTTTCTTAATTTGTACTTTTAGACTTCAGGAACAGAAAAACTGTGATGACATTTATTGATATATGATGACGTGAAATCTGTGCATTTGAGGGGAGAGACAGTAGCAGTTATTACTTGCAAATAGCTAACTGGGTAAAATCCCATTACCTTGAGAGAGGAAATCCAGGACTACTGATGCATGCATGCTGCACAGATGTAACATGGCATTAAAAAAAGCAAGAAGAAAAAAGTCAATGAGAAGTTTGGTGGGTTTGTTTTTGCTGCCTTAAATGAAGATCTCTAGGTGGGGTGAAACCTCTACTGTGTGGAGAAAGCAGTTTTGTTCTGACAGAAACTGCCTTTGGAGAACCTGTTACACTGTCTGTCATGGACAAGCCTGGTATTTATTAACTAGATGGGAGAATAATGCTAGTGCCTTGATGCTGGCTCTGGTATTTTCACACACCATGAGCTTACAGAGCTTAGGTGCACAGTGCTTCAGCCTCACACCAGCTGCTTTTTCACTCATAAGTGAAGGCAGTGTATGTAACTTCCCTGCTGGCTTGGTGGCGCATCCCATTAAACCCAGGCAGCAGCGGTTTGCGTGGATGTGCCCTGGAGCACAGGAGGAAGGTTTGGGCTAAGCAAGTTTTACTCCTGTAGTGAACTGTCCTGGAGGTGATGGGTTGTAAATCCTTAAACAGCTCATTTAGCATGTGCCCAGGCCCTCAGCTTGCCCTTAGGTAAGACTCAACAGTAAAGCTGTATTAGTTGAGGTAAAGTTGCAGTTTAAACTCTAGACCGATGTTTTTGTGAGCATGCAAACCTGCACCAGTCTAATTTAATTTAAAATGTGCCTTTAGCTAAACGATCAGAGGTGGGCATGGTCATTCTTGGATGTTTCCTTGGCAGGAGCACTCATCCAGCTGCTTGAGGACTGCCATCTTCATTTTTTCTCGCTGACAGCATAGATTCTTTCTTAATGCTTTATTGCTTTCACCTCCTATCCACAGTCCAAGCTGTTTGCAAGAGCAGCCTTTTCCTTATCTGGGTCAGCCAAGATGAACCAAGTTGGCAAGTCAGATGTCAATGCCACAGAAGTTGCTGGGCTGGTTGAATGAAACAGGTTATGGATTGATTTCAGAGCGGTGGAGTTGTGGAGTTTGTAGGAGCTGGAGTTGAGCAATAAGGGGAAGGACAAAGTGGCGCAGTTGTCGTTGGAAAAGGACCATTTTTCGTGGCCAGTGCTTCAGCAAAGCGATTCTTAGGATGATTGGCTAACTCCTCTTCACATCATGTCAAAACTTGTTTTCCAGTTAATTATCTGAACAACACGGCTAGATGCTTCTGATTGAGAAGAGTATTAACTAATAAATTAAGTTATGTAAAGGCATAAGTCTTGATAATGTAAAATGGGAGGAAAAGGTGTTTGCTTGTTAGTTTGGGATCACGTGCAAACAAAAGCATTTGGTGAAGGCAGAATCTTGGGCTTTTTTGTTCTTTTTACCTCAGAGAAGTAAAATGAGAAGAAGGGGAAGGAAACACAGGGATGAGAACTGCATTGCTGCAGTTTTGAAAGAATGTTAATTTCTTGCTTTGTTTAAAAGTATTTTAGTTATTCCTGTCTGCTTAATCAGGTTATTGAAATAAAATTATGACCTTTGCTCTGAGGCTGAAACAATCCAGAAGGAAAGCAGGTGTTTGAGAAGATTAAATCTCTTAGCTAAGAAGTGTTCTGGTAGGACTGGAGTTCTAAGGATGCCATATTCACACTGAGATGAAAATGTAAGAATGAGGAAGAATTTTAGAAGTTGATTATGGTCAGTTGCCAACAGCAACGCCGTGATAAATTATTAACTCATTGCACTGTACTGCCTTGTAGTGCAAACAGAATAGCTGGTTATTGTGCTCTGCTTGGTAAGTCAACACTGTAAAAAATTCCTCAGTTATCTGGAAAATGTCTTCTTTGGGGTGTTTATTAAAGGGATACAGCAGAATTAAAAATCACATTCCCCTTTGCTGAAGCTGGTTAAAACCAGTAGAAATCCATGGAGGCAGTCTGTCTGGGGAGCCTGGTCAGTGGTTGTCGGTCAGCTCAGTTTCACTTTTGCTCTTCTCTTTTCACAGTGCTTTGTTGAGGTGTGGTCCCTCCTACCTTCCAAAAAAACACACTGAAGTAAGGCAGTTGGGCTGTTAGGTACAGAGACATGAGGCAAGTTGTGTTCTGCTGGAAAAGTAGTTCTGTGGAGATCACTCCTCCAGTGTTAGCTGTAATTGAGTCAGAAGAACAAATGCAGGAGCATGTGGGTACATTGCTGATTGCTGTACGGCAGTAGTCTCAAGGAATAAATTTTCAAAGGAATAAATTTTCAATCTTTTAAGATTTAAGTCATCCTGGTTTTTGTCCTCTCCTCCTCTTATATTAGGGCTATGCTTCTTACATTAAACTCCAAAGTTAATAATCTATAATTTATATAATAGATATGAATTTGCATGTAAATATTACATTTTGTGTTGTTATGCTTAGAGCTAGTACTGTAGTAATATACCATGAAAATAAATATGTATGAGAATTTTGAAATGTTTGCTGTGATAAAATCTGTTGTTCTGTATCAAGACACAGATGAACTTTCAGGGTTAAAAAGAATATCCAGCTTGAAAGCAAACCGTTTCTGGACCAGTGTCAGTATCTGCCACCCTAGTTTTCTTAGGAAAACATTGATTCATGCCAGTTCATGTTGCAAGATATGACCAATGTGACTTACGAACTAAGAAGTAGATCTGCAAAATTCTGTTGGCTGCATAATACTGTTGGAATCTGAGATGGAAAAGACTTTTTTTTTTTCAGTTCTCCTTTTGCCAATCCAGCAGAATTTAGTAAGGTTCAGTTCATTCTGCAAGGCCTTTTTGTTCAGAAAGGCTTCTGAGAAAGCATTACTTTTATATTTTTTAACATTTTTTTAAATTTGTTGGCTGCTTGGGATTACTTGAGTACTTGTCAAGGGTGGGACATGTGTCTTAAGTGGATGTCAGAAATGCTGCTGAAGCAAATGTTCTCTTAGTGTCTGATGGGTCCTACTTTAGGGCTTTCATTCTGATTTCTAAGGCATCAAATGGTCAAGCATTTGACATAGAGTGGTGTAGTCTTGTCTTTTGAGGCAGGGGACACCTGTGGTTCTGTGGAATAACCCATATGGTCATAGAGCTCATGCGTGAAAGCCATGGGCAAAATATGCTCTATCAGAGGAACCTAACCTGAGGAATATGTTTCTAAGTTAGAAATGAGAATTTGGTCCCTGTTCTTTTTCAGGGAATTACAAACCTCTAACTTGAGGTGGCTGTTCTACTAAGAGTTCCGGTCACTAAATGAAGGTGTTTTTATTCTGAACTGTTTTGGAATGGGGATGGAGACCATGTTAGGATGGAGCACCTTGGTTCCGTGAAGAGTAAAATGTGTCAGATACTCCTTGAAATCAAATGAAGATGTGTACTGCTTTTAAGTTTATGCAGAAAATTCTCCTAGACTACAACAGTATGTGATAGTGTTAATTCAACTAAGTATCTACTGGTTGATATGTTTCCCAAATTAATGACATGACTGACATGTCTTCTGTTGCTTTAATTGGCAGCCCTGCAGATACAGTGCAAGAGTGGTTTTCCTCTGTTTTACACCACCAGTTGACCATTGATGGGGGAAGGATATGAGGCCATCTTAATAATTTCTCATCCTACCTGAAAATAAAGTTTTTAGGCTGACTAAGAAGATGATGTTTTCTGGTAGATGATATTATGGGGAAATCTAAGACTGAGCAGAAGGTAGCTTGCAGAGGGATTGAGTATAGCATATTGCTTCACATATAGATACTATAGAAATCTAGTTTCAGCTATGCTGTGCTGGAGTTTCTGCTTTTCACTGAAGTTCTGCTTTGTTAGCAGTTGTTTTTTGTGCTTACCATGTGGCTACCAAATGCTTCTTTAGGGTTTCAATTTTGCAGGAGACTAATAGGTGTGTACTCTAGGTATTAGTATTGGAAAAGCCCTGTAGATCATTAACCTGTCCCCATTTCTAGGACAGAGTGGTCACAGAAAAGGCTGGTACTCTGTTTGGCAATGGGTTTTTGCCGCTAGTTGTGGTTCACATCTGAAGATTTCAGAAAGAATCTTAAAAGATTTCTTCTGTTAAGTAAAGTAACTTGGTTTCTTGGTGGTGTACAAGCCTGGTTGAGGAAGACCAGACTCAAAAACTTCCACAGCTGGCCTACCTGTTGTCCTGGGGAGAACGTGCCACCGGTGTTTTGTAACTGCTTTGGTGGCCTTCTGGGGTCACATTTCAATACGCTTGACCTGTTTGCTTCTTTATCCATCCATCTGGCTGGCTTTCTGTGTGGGGGCCTAATTTACTCCGTTTTCTTTTTTCTCTGTTTCTTCAGAAGGTGTCACAGAGTCTGCGCTCCTCACGGGCAGCCCCGGCGCAGGGGTACAGACGTGGCGGTGCGGGCAGGAAACGCTGGCGGCTGGGCCCGGCTATCTGGGGCTGCGCTTCCTGTCGGTTAAACCACGAGCAGGGGCACAGATGCGCCAGAGATGGCAACGCCACCGCCTGCCCCAGGCAGCCATGGTGCAACCTACTGTCTTCGCAGAGACACACTCTGTGCCCGAGCGCCTGGGGCCTTGCTGGGCCTCTGGGCTCCTTCTTTAGACACCTCAGAGTAAAGATCAGGCTTTATTTAGTAGAAAGCAAGACTTGAACTCTTGAAGCATAGATTTTAAGAGAGTAACCATGAGAGTTGTCCTAACACAGTGAGAGCTGAGGCCTGGTTTTTCGTTTTCCACAGCTACCAGTGTGGGAGTTTTTAAGTGCTTCTGAGAAATGGGCAGGTTGGGCCTCAAGTCGTGCAATTTCACGAATATTTTTCTAGTCAGGTAATTGCTGTGTTACCTGACCAATTTTTATTGCAAATTCTGTAAAAATCTTTGGAGTGTTGAGGTTTTTTTTAATTATTAATTTTTTCATCTCAATACACTTGTGGTTTTGAGACAGCTCTGGTTTTCAGTTAAACAGCTTTTTAGAAGTGCACAGAAAAAACACGTAAAACCTTCTATAGTAAATGATGTTTAATTGAATGTTAAATTTTGAACTTTTTAATGTAGGTTGCATGATTTCTGAAGATATGTATGTTCTTGCAACATAATTAATTTACTGAAACTAGAACTCTAGTAGTATCTACCCCAGCATCAGATTTTAGAGAACCGAGTATTCTGCACATCAGAATTGTTTTAGAACTGAAACTATGCATACATTTCAGCCTTTTTGTCTCATGTGGTGACCTTTTCTTCCTCATGTGACAGCATAGCTCCCAGAATATTGTTTTTTTTCTCTTAAACGGTATGTTCGTTACTAGCCAGCATTGAGTAGGGATGCCTTTGCCATGTGATAAAATGTTTCTGTACTATATGCTCTTTAAAATAGATGGTCTCAGCCTGAGGGGCACATTCCTCAGGGTGGGGAAGAATCGAAAGGTTGTAGGGACAGTGAGATTGGATGGGTAAAGGGTTTGGGGTTTTTTTGTTGCTGTTGGTTTAGGTTTTTTTCTCCTGCCTTGTGTTGGGCTGCAGGGCGCTCCGCATCTCAAGCCCGCATGAGAGGTTTTGCATACACAGAAGAGCTGCTCTCACAGAGGCAGGCACTGCTCTGAGCTCCTGGTCCCCTGGGTTTCCTGGCAGGGCCAGGAGCCAGCACCACAAGGGCAAAATTCAGCATTTTGCCTCTGTGAAAGGCACCAGCTCTCACATTTTTAACATAGCTGCACTGGAAGCCTTTCACAGTGACGGGATGATTCTGCTGGCCTTTTTCCCTTTTAGTTTTTGAGCACTGTTGTTCTCAGTACTGTCCTGTTTCCGAAAGGAAAGATACAAACAGGGCACAACCCCTGAGGGGAGCACATAGTAAAACCTCCACAAAACCTCTTGAAATGTATGGTATCTTGAAAAAAGGCATAGATTTGGGAGTTTTTACCTAGCCCCAGACAATTCTGATATTATTTCATTGTATCTATGGTCACAGTAAGCAGACTTCACAGAAGTGGATGAAATGTTAGACAACAGAAATTAAAAAAAGAAAGGAGGATGGAGGATAAGTTAAAGGATGGATTCGAAACTATGTAAAGCAGCCTGTCTCTGCATTGCCTTATTTATTGTACTAGTTAATTTTTTATCTACCACTGGGCTTTCCCTTGTGTTTTCCTCTTTTGCTTTTTTTTTTTTTTTTTGGTGTTTTTTTTTTGTTTGTTGAGTTTTTTAGTTCTTTATTTTGGGGGGCGTTATACATTTTTTTGTTTGTTTAATTGGGGTTTTTTGTTTTTGCTTTTTTGTTTGATTAGGTTTTGTTTGTTTTGTGGTGTAGAGTAGGTTGTTATTTTTTTATCTTCTTTTTTTTCCCCTTTTTTCTTTTATAATTCTTTTCCTTTATTTTTCCCTCCTGTCTCTGTATGGGTTGAATGTTGTACTGGGGGAGGAAAGGATAGGTTAGAAGTGATATATAAAAGACATTCTGCCTCTGGTTCCTATGATAATTTGTAGGTTTTCATAACAGAGATGATGTATGCTGAGGAGCTTCTTGTGTGATGAGGCTGTGGTGCTGCAAGAAAAGCTGGAATGTTTATTTTCCCAGAGACCTAAATGAAAATTGTAAAAGGGCTGGAACAGCTATCCTGTAAAGAAAGTCTTAAGAGAATTATTCAGCACAGAAAAGAGAGAACTCCAAGGAGATCTTGTTGCAGCCTTTCAGTGTACAGATGGGACATACAAGACAAGACAGATAGAGACATTTTACCAAGTCCTCTAGTGCCAGGAAAAGGGACAATGGTTTTTGACTGAAAGGGCATAGATTTAGATTGGACATAAGGAAGACATTTTTGACAATGAGGGTGGAGAGGCACTGGCAGAGCTTGCTCAGAGAAGTTGAGGGTGCCCTATCCCTGGAAGTGTTCAAGCTTAGGTTGGATGGTGCTGTGAGCAGTGTGATCTAGTGACAGATGTCCCTGCTTCTGGCAGCAGGGTTGGACTTCGATGATCTTCAAATGTCCTTTCCAATCCAAACCATTTCCTGATTCTCTGCACTGGGGCCTGCATCAACTCCTGGTAATTTAGTGAAGTGAGATGTGACCTAAGGAACGACCTTTCATCTTCAGGAGATGCAACCTGCCTTTGTTTCTATTCATTATATGGAAAACTTAGCGCAATCTTAGTCCTTTCTTATGGAAGTGTTAGAGTTTCTTAGAATGAAGAAGAGGTAGGAACAGTCTTATCTGTGTGGGCTGAAGTGGGGAAAAGTTGCTGCAGGAGAAATATGTCTCCTCAATTCCTTTTCCTTTTATGATACTGTAAGGGTTTCTCTTTTGGGGAAGCATGAGTTTGCTTGTGCAACAGCCCCATTCAGACAACGCCTGAGAGAGAGGGTAAGTGCATGCTGAGATATCTGTGTTACTCGCTCTGCAGAGCTGAGAGGAGGTAGAAAGAGGTCTCCAGGTTTGTGAGCCGCTGGCTGCAGTGAGATTGTGCTGCTTCATTTTGCAGAACGAGACCAAGTTGGGTGCACAACACGAGGTGATGGGGCCCACAGCAGGGGAGTCAGGCTGGCTCACAGAGCTCAGTGGCCTCTGTGGTAGGGGCTGCGACTGGATGGCACAGGGACATGGGCAGCAGCCACCTCTGATGCCTTATTTAGTTCTGCAAAAGACATAGGAACTTGAATGATGAAATGAGAAGAAGTGAGGCTTGAATTTCTCTACACCTGGTTTGTGGGAGCTCTGAAAATTTCCAGAATGCACTGATTCTGTAGGTCTTTTCATGCAACACTCATAAATTTTGTGTCAAGTTCATTTCATTGCAGTGAATTTCTGTGTCTCCCAGGAGCAGGTGTGTGTTCATGTGAGAGTGACTTAGGCTTCAGTGTACATTTCCCCAGACATTACGAAATGAAAAATACTGGCCTATCCAGACACTGCCTTGCCTGGAGGGACCTTTGCAGACCCTATTCCCTTTCCATAACACTTAAGAAAAATATTTTTGCTTTTTTATTTTAATCTTGTTGGTCCTTAAGTTATGCTTTGTCACTGTTTGAAACTCCATGGTGGGAATCATTAGTCTTAACAACAAATCAGAAGATAATTTATATTCTCTTAAGAGCCAAGTTCAATAGTTTGAAATTCCCCAGACTAATAGTCTCCCTTCTTAATCCCACCCAATGCAAATACTTTAGAATATGAATTTAGGTTACACTGATCTGTAAGAAGAAAAATGTACAAATGGCATGGGAATATTAGTTTCTGTCTTATTCTGCATAGCTGCAAGTTAATGTATTTATTTTTCTAATTATGCTAAACATCATGAAGTATATGCATGTTTAGAATAACCTGAATGAATATATTGCATTTCAGAGTGCATTAAAATTGGGAGCTTAAAAAAGCTAACTTTTAATTATGTCATGAGTGAATGTTCTTCTCCACTACAACTGTGTAAGCAGTCTGTCACCTTGAAGAGGTTTTAAAGGCATGATTTTATATATTCTCTGTTTGTTTCTTTAACTAAGATTTTTTTCTGTAGACATTTAAATTACTTGGATCTGTAACATGCTATGTCCTGGATAAATGTTCAGTACAGCAGAAACATCTGTACTCTTCATACTGTTAATGCTGCTTCTCCAATTCAGGCAGCCTTCAGCGCGTCGTTGATTTAACCCAGCAGTGGCTTTTGGGGAAGGGCAATACGGAACAAATAGGTGAAGGGCATTGTTTTTAAAAAGGCACTTAGTTCAGGATTCTTACTTGCAGGATTAAGAAGCAAAGACACCATCATACTCTGAGTCCAAGGACTGGGGGATGAAAAGCTGGACATAACCCAACAATGTGTGCTTGCAGCCCTGAAAGCCAACTGCATCAAAAGCAGTGTGGTCAGCAGGGTGAGGGATATGATTCTGCCCCTCTGCTCTGCTTTCTTGGGGGCCCCCACAGTTCTGTGATTCTGTGAAAAGAGCACAATTCAGTGAATTTCTGACTTGGAACCTGAAAGGTAATGATTACCTTTTGAAAAGCTGTCTGAAATGAGACAAACATATGCAAGAGGGAAATAAGAACAGTATGGAAGCATTTGCCTCTCAAAATGTTATTCTTAAAGCGTATCAAGTGAGTTATGCTGAAGATGCTAGTAGGGAGAAAGGAGGAAAGATTGTAACTAAGGCTGGAGATAAAAAGCTCAAACATGTAGCTTCTCTGCAGAGATGAAGGAGTCATCTCTGGAAGGTTTAGAGACAAATTAATTTTGTTGCTTCTTTCCATGTACAGTGGGGAGATACTCAGCGTCTCTACACTGGAGGAGATTATTGGTATAACCTGAACTCTTTGTAGAACTCTTTGTGCTATGTGCTCCACACCCATAAGTAGTTGGCTGTCTAGTAACAAGGTGGTTTGTGTACCAAACAAGTTACAGCAAGAGCCTAAGGTCTGGGTTTTGTTGGTTTGGGTTTTTTTTCCTTTGTTTTGCTTTTTGAAGTCCCTCTGGCTATGTAACACTCACATTTTCTAACCAAGACCATGTCCCTCCCTCCATGTCTCACTGCTGTTGTGTGTGTGTTAGTACTTTCTTAAAGTTGTATTCAACCTCAAGTTCATTTTTAAGCTAAAGTTTTGAAAGTATTCTTTGAGTTCAGAGCAAACTGGTCAGCAGGTAACTTTGCTCCCTTTCTTGCATGTTGCAGATATTACCTATTGTTTTTTATTTGAGAGTATCTGGAGTATTTTGTTCCTTCTTGTCTTTGTTTTTGCTGAGATGTGACGCCAGTACAAATTGCCCATGCAGAAAGCACGTCCCAGCTCAGAGCTGTGACTCATGCTGAGGGAGAATATACAGTTACAGCCTTCCAACCCAAATAAGCCTTCGCTCTTCTACCTGCAAATTTAAAAGCTTGTGTCCCTCAGTGTATAATTTTCAATAAATTTCAATTTTGTTTTTGTTAGGCTTTAGATGACATGTGAGTTGCAGCTACAGTGATCTGTAAATTAGGATACACTGGCAATTAGACAGATTTCACCTCAGAAAGGAGGTAACAAACATCTTGCCTTGGGAGACTCTCTTGAAGATGTGGTTTGTTTTGGTACCTTGTTTAAGGGACCAAATCTACCCTGGCCTACATAAATGCTGTGAGCTAATGTAAAAAACCTGTTTAAGCCAAACAGTTGAATGCTCTTGTGCTAAAAAACTCCAGACAATTATATTAGAAAAGATGGACAATGAAAAAGACTACCCCAGACTTGGAGGTTAGTGGGAGGCTGGAAGTTAGTGGGAGGGAGTTGAGAAGTCTGACTAATGGCTCTGACTTCCATGTGTGCAGCTGTTCCTTATCAGTCTGCCTGATTGTAGGTATGGTTTGGTACTTTACACCTCTTCTTAAATTACCTTTCATTGCCATTTCTACAGACTTTTGAATTAATTCAGCTTGTGAGATGTTAGGAGGTGTCGTCACCTTTTCTTGGGTTGGGCATTTTTGTTGCTTTTTGGGGTTTTTGAATTGGGCATTTTTGTTGCTTTTTGGGGTTTTTGAATCTATATGAAGGTTAGTGCAATCAGCTTTGTGATTTTGACAGAAGGGGATGTGCCTTAATTTTTCCAAGAGATTTGCCAATGGAGATTTGTCTCTCCCTTCGCAACCTCATGAGTAAATCCCTGTCTGTGTTAGGAATAGTGTTGGACTCTCCAGGCCCTTAAAACCAAAAAAATCACAATATTACTTGCCTTGGTTCACTCATCAAACTATTTCAGAAAAAACTTCTGAAAAGAAGTAATCTCAGTTGTTGTGACTGAATGGGTGACAACATGGACCTTTGAGGGTGTTTAAGGAAGGTGTGTGTTGGGGTGCTGTATAGGTGCTCTGACTGGTTACAGATTGGAGAAAACAAGTGACTTCTTGCCTGGAGCAAACGTTCTCACCAATTAATTCCTGTGGTATAACCATTGGAAATGTGTGACCAAGTATTTAATTTCTTATATTTATGGGTAAAGTTAAATGAGGATCTTTGTGGCAAATAGATTAAAAAGCTTCAGGCATGGTTTGCAAAAACATGTTTTAACTGATGAGCTTTATAAATAAAACTGAAATATGTATCTCTATTTTACTCACGTGTCATTGTTAACCACAGTGCTAACTTAAGTATAAATAAAAGTGTTCTTATAAATGAGTAGAATCTCTCAAAGACCGAAATGCTTGTCTAGTGCTGAGTTAAAGCAGGTTGTAGATGTGTTAGTTGCAGTGCTTAGTGGTGTGGGCTGTACTGTTTCTCATTACAAGCCCTCTTAGCCATTTATTTTTTCCTTTGCCTTGATTTGGTCTATAATTCTTATCTAAAGGAGTAAAAGCCACTGAAGTAAAGATTTAAGTTAAAGAAGCATGTAATTAAAGTTCTTCTTGTGTCTTTCATCTCTGGTCTCTTGGGTTAGCTTGCTTGTAAGAGTGTAATGTGTAGAGTTTCACCCTATATTCTCAGCTTTAACAAAATGGACCACTGGTCCAAGAAGGAGGATTCCTGAACAATCCTGGATGAGTTTTAAAAATATGCATATTCATTTGTTAAAACTCTGTATAAGTCCAAGATGCATGATGAGCATGTAGGAAAGCTAAGGTACCTGTAATTCAAGAACACATAAAATACCTTGTGTAGTCCTCTGAAGCACTACCACTGCAGCTGATGGCCAGGGACTGCCATGCATCTTGTGTAAAGAGGGAAATCACTACTCCTTTTGTTTCAGCATTGCAGGGTTTGACTTACCACAGTCTAAACTTTAGGCTTTAGTTTGTGGAAATAGGTTAGCAGGACACCTTCTAGAAAAGGAAGTTGGGCTAAAAGCCATCAGGGAGATGGTGGAGCAGCTGAGCCCAGGGCAGCACCACATGCTGGCTGGGCAGAAGGAAGCCAGTGTTGCTGGGAGAACCATGGGCTGGAAGCATCATCTCCTTGTGCATCATCTCCAGTTATGTGCTGACAACACACCTGCCTGCCTCTTGCTCTAGCAGCAGGGCCTGAGGGGAAGCAAGGAATCAGTGTAATTACATGATCTTGAACCCAGAATAGGGACTGGGGTTTCTCAGACCTGCTGAGATAAGTGGCAAGTGCTTCCAGACCGGGGTTCTCATTGGAGGTAGGGTCTGCAGGTGCAGGTTTGTTCTCGGCATAGCCTGCCTGTGTGCCACAGTTCCTAAAATGAAATCTCACTCCATCCTGTAGCTGTGAAGTAAGAAGGAAAAACAACTCCTCTGCTGCAAATGTTTTGTAGGTGATACAGTCTAGGATAAATGTTTCTTCTCTTGGTAGAAAGGGTTAAGCATTGAGGGCAACAGGTATAGGCAGACTTAGGTATGTGATATGTTCGACTGTTTTGCAAGGTGCTATAAATGTTGGCTCCGTGTAATCTGATACCAGGGTAGGACAGGCTAACCTAATGGAGGAAAATAGACAGCAATGTAAAAGAACTGGAAATTCAAGTCTAGCTGACTAATACCAGCCTGCTCCAGAGGCTTTTGACTGTTCATTTTGCTGACAGCTGACAGCAAATGAGAGGCGAACAACAGAAACATGGCCTAATCTGCTCTGTGTTCATACAGATTTTTTAAAGACGCTGCAAAGGTAAGACTCTTTATATTTCTCAACATGGCACTTGCCGAGTGCAACCTTGAGCGTAAACATTGCTGACAAGAGCAAAGTATCAAACTGAGGCTTGAAGTCCAGGTCTGTGAGTCTGGGAAAGGAGAGGCCTCAGCGGGTTCTCTGTGGATCAATTTGTGCCCCTTTCTGGCTGGTGCACATCAGTTAAATTCAGATTTCTGAACCTGCTCAAGTACTCAAACTGCAAATCACACAGCACTTCTATGGCTATGTTAGAGAGTAATTATGAATTTATTAAAATATTTTGTTTGTTGTTCTTGACAGTCCAGTTAGAAGAGTTTTTAAAAAAAAGAATTGCAAAATGAAATCCACAGAATGCTGAAAATCTATGTTGCAGAAGTTGTAATGGGTTTTTTTACTGAGCTGGGTCCTGTAGCAAAATTTGCAGAATGCTGAAAAAATCCTGTGGCAGTTTAACTCCCTGATCTAGAATTACTGATTCTTGGCTGGAAGAGGTTGCCTGGAATAAGAAACTTTTAACTTGAACTTGATCTCTGCTGGCCTCTTCTTTTTTTTCATCTTTAACACATATATATGTGTATGTATATACTACTTGTTTATAGTGCAGCTAAAAAAAATTACTTTTTTCCATTTTTCTTTGGTAAACTTAACTTTTACCTGCAGGTGATTTAAAAATAATGACTGTTACTAATTTATGGGCGAAATAGTTTTTAAGGCGCGATCAACAGTTTTATGCCAGCATTGGATACAGACTGACAACTGGTAATTTGTGAAGTTTGGCACCCTTCCATAGCAATTATATTTAGTTTCTCTGATCTTTCTTCCTCCCTCAGCTACTACTGCATACTCCTGCGTGTATATGTTAATTAAAAGAGCAAAATCTTTAAGGGTAAAACAGTTCTTCCCCCCTCCACCCCTCTTTTACAGGCTTCCTCATCCTGTTTTTGCTGTCTTGGAGCTCAGCCCTTCAGCTCTTTCTGTATTGGGATCTTTCCCTTGGAAATCAGTGAAATTTGACTTATCTTCAGCTCTGTTGTTGTAGATGCTTATTAGGCTTGTGGTCTTAGTGCTCCATAAAAGGTGCTATTATTTACCAGAAACCACTTAAAGGTGTCTTTTAAGACATTTATTTTGTGTCACTGGAAATATATGTTTGGTTTGCAAAAATTTCTGAACTGGATTTGGGATTTCATCAATTTGCTGTTTTCTTGGTATCTTTTTTTAAAACAGCTTTTTGAGATTTTGTGCAGTGTAAAAAATAGGAAGATATATTTAATACTAATGTTACTTATTACTGTTGGCAATTTGGTTATCCTATTACAAGACCTAAAACGAGTCCTGTCTCTGCAAATTTACTGTTGGATAAAATAACATATACTAATTGTGGTAGGAGAGGAAGTAATGAGAGATCTTTTGTTTTCCTTTCTCTTCGTAATTAGTATCACTTACCACTTGATGAGCTAGACTAAGTGGACATTTGCAGTGTCATATCCAACTTGTACTCCATCTGTTCTGCAATGTTCAATATATTGCTGTTTTTCTGGTGGAGAATATGGAAATCCAAAAGTGCGTGGTTAACAGGAATAAAATGACAGCAAAATACTGCATTTAGAGACATGATTGCAGTCTGCATTACTGAAGGTTTGTCTTGTGTTAAAACAGCTCTTTTTCATTGTTTAAAAAGAAATCCTTTTGTAATGGAGCTGGTTTGGTCTATTTACACTTAGCTGTTTTTAAAACATTTTACAATTTTCCTAATCTTTTGACTTATGTCTGTAGCAAGGAGTTTGACCAAGTACATCTAGGCTGATGCATTTTTAGTTGCTTTCCTTTCAAAACTAGGTGCTTCTTGACTTAATTGAATGTCTCCTTGTTCTCATTTTATTAGTTAGGAAATATGATCACCAGATTTTTTCCTTTCTTTACCAATAGCGATGAATTGACTAAAAAGACAGAATCAAGGGGCAGACCAAGCTAGTGATTGCCTAGAATTTTGGACCAGCAAACCACACTTCCAGCCTCCATTATGCAGTAGCAAGTTTTGATTGCTACAGTCTTTGCTATGAATGTTATGTTTTCAGCTGGTCCTTGAATCCACATTACATTGCTGAACAAGACCATGCTTTCAGAAACATCCCCCGTAACAAAACCTGATGGCATAAGAGACCTTTAGATAGTCCTACAGAGACTTCTTAGAAAGATGGACAGTCATGCTGTCAGTTGCCAGGGAGATGGGTGTAGTTACGTGCTTGTGGCCAGCATTTTTCGGGTGGTGAAGGCATGACTTACACCCCTCTCTTCTTTTTGACGATGCCTATGCACAGATGTTAGCTTCCAAGACCAAGATGTTTGTACTGCCCTAAGATGTTGGTGCTGCTCCATTCCTTAGCTGATAGACAGACTGTGGAATTCTTGCAGGCTTGGCAAACTGTGCTGACCCATGCACTGCCTGAGGTACACTGTCCTTTTAGGTGTCCTTTTTAAGGAGGGAGGGCAGTTCATCTTGTTTGTTTGGCTTTCAGTGGGTGAGGGGAAGATCATGCTGCACCAGAAGTTAAAAGTCAGTCAGTAGTAGAAGGGCACACATTTCATACTTGTGCTTTGGTGTATTTGTGATGCATGTGCACATGGATGTAAAGTGTGCTCATGCACACCGATGTGTGTGTGCCTGGGTCCATGTGTCCATGCAGGCAGGTAGAGTAGGGGCTATGCAGTGAAGCAACGTTATGTGGCTTTTATCTACCTGTAGTTGAAATAAGTGATTTTTCTGTGACCTGAGGCTTCAGTAACCCAAATTCAATCTGAAAAGTTTCAAAGCTGCATGAGTAGCCAGGTGATGGCTTAACCACTTCTGAAAATCTACCCTGCTCTTCTCTTTTTGGTATTTAATGTGCTGGAAGTTGAGAGGCTGCAAAATGATGTTTGAATCCACTAAATAGTTTTGACTGAGGTGGAAGGAGAGCTGGGGGCTGGCAGGCAAGGAGGAAAAGAGGTCCAGTCTCTCATATGATTTGGGGAGGAGAGGTGGGATGGAGTTGTCCTATCATGAGGGGAGGGTCATGTCCCATCTCCTTAACCTCTTATACTGTGCAGCCAGTCAATGAAAATGTACAGTTCAGTTATTTTCGTGCCTGGGGAGTGGAGAAGCAGGAGAGTGGATTTGGACCCTATATTTCCCCTGGAATGTCCTTGCTCCCTTGCTTTAGGACAGCTAACTTTTCATGTTGAGCTGGCTCTACTTTACTAGAGCAGACACGCAGAGAGGTGACTAAAACCCAGCCTGGTCTTTCCTTGCCTGATCAAATTAGGGAAGCTTGCTCTTCATAGATGCTCAAACACTTTTTTTTTGAGCTCTGGAGCTTCAGTAGTAAAGCTGGGGAGAGCCTGTCTTGCCTCAGTATCTTTTAGGTCGCTCTTTAGGCCTGGCCTGTTGGTGGTTGGCTGATCTTTCATTGCTGCAGCATAAATTAATTACTTACAGTGCTCTACATCTGCACACCTACACTGATTTTAGCTGCCTTGACACATTGAGTGTGCTGGCGGGAGAGGATACAGATGAAAAAAGCCTCAACCATGCTTTAATTTTTTTCAGCTTTCCCAGCAGTGCTCTGCCAGGTTGCTGGGTTTGTGTACAACAGCTGTGTTACATAAATGTGCTGAATAAAAGGGACTTAAAAAAATATGAGGGAACATGGGAGATTGGAAGAAAAGGGTTTTCATGGGTGGAGGAGTCTATAAACAGTGCTGGAGCCATTACTGTTAATAGTCTGGAAAGGAATCTTGCTTCAAATTAAATATTCAGGCTAAAAGGGATAGTTACAAAAAAGGAGGGGAAAATGTGAGGTTTTTTTTTAAATTTTTTTTTGTGATGGCAAAGAGCTTGTTGCTTGCATTTGTGTTTTTTGCTGTCTTTGGAGTAAACATCTGGTTTTATGTCTGGTGAGTTAATTTCATTTCTTGGATATTGACTGGATTTTGTGTCAGTTTTGGGGTTTTATGCTTGTTTATATTTTAAAAGATAAACCCTCTTTACTCTCTGTCCTCCTTGCTCTCTATGCACGGAGAGCCTGTGGTTTCCAGACGGGCTGCAAAACAGAGTTTTTATTGATACTGCTTATTTCTTTGTCCTTAATGAAAGCTCAGCAAAGGTCACTCTGTTGACTTTTATTATGTCAGCTGCCCTTTGCACAGTTTGCCCTAGGCAGCATGGATGCTCTCAGACTTGAGTCTGTTCCTTATGTTGTTTCTTTTCTTCCTCAGTGCTACCTTCTTAACCATGTTGTTTTTCTATCTCCTTTAATTTGTGTAAGCAGTTGAAATACTGAGCCTTCAGAAACTTTTTTGTGGCAACTGCCATACATTAATTTGTTCTTCTATTCATTTCATCAATGCAGATGCTCTGGGTCTAAGGACATGTTTCAAATCCCATGTCCCATGTGCAAATTTGTAATATTACTGAATAGTAAAAATTAATAATCCATGAAGAATGAAACAGAATACTAAACTGTTAACATTTATGCATGGTGTGGGCTATATATAAAGATCATTGTTGGTCTGGGATTTCTGCATTAAGAGAACTACAATATCATTCAGCTTTGCCCTCCTTTTTAAGAAAACCTGACTCTGTGATAATACTTGTTCATTATCTTAAAGGAAAAAATCTCTTCAGAAGGTGAACTGACTCTGAGTTGAACTATCCTTAACCTCCACTGGTAGAATGGAGTTAGAAATTTGAGTGAACTGGTGTGGTTACCATCCATGTGTTTGACATCATCTGAGAAGGTTTTCAGTCCTTCTGTTCAGATTTCCAGGTGACGTCTTTAATCTTCCCTTTCCTCTCATTCAGTCCCCTCTTTTCCCTGTATCCAAGATGGTGTATAGAAGGGGGGGGGTTCAGCTTTGCATTTCTGTTAAGTCACAACTTTGACATTTCTAGGCTAGTGCTAATGCTGCAGACTGTCTTAGGAAATCAGTGGGAAATTCCAGTCTCAACTGATTTGTCCCCATGTTGAATGAGTGGAACTGTTTCATCAGTAACTCAGAATTCAGATCTGCACTCGAATCAAAAACCAGCTAAGCTGGTTCTTATTTTAAATGTATGAATGATCTTATTAATTTTATGAGAAAGGCAGTGCAGAATGATTACAGTCATCTCTAGTAACCCTAAATGGGACTGAATCCAGTAGCTTACTGGAAGAATCTTTCAGCTCATCTGGGATACTCTCAGTACCAAGACTTGAGTCTTGTAGGCTCATAGCTGACCTTCAGCAAATTTTTGGGGTTTCTGCCTGGTACTGTTCCAGTGGTGCCATTATCTTATTTTGGTGTTCTGCATTACCGTGCTTGAATTATGAAGTAGAGTGGCCTATACTGGGTCATATTATCAGGATCTGAAGGAGAATTTGTGGAGTCCAACATGGAGCCTAGTTGCAATATTGCATCTTCACCATTGGGACCAAAAACAATGGTTCTGGAGGTATTTCTTAGAATCCTTGTTGAACTGGCTCAGTTAGTCCTCAGTGGGTTAGGATTAACTGGAGGGTCTAAATAGTGAAGAGGGATGGGGAAAAAGTTATGGTGTCTAGTTGATATCTAGGACAGAAGCCAACAGTGCCTCTTCTGGGATACCAGAGTAGAATGTACTAAGGCTTTGACTGACTGAATGTGCTTTTTGACAGACTGATTGAGGAGCTTGTTTCTAGATGTTGAAATCAGTGGATATGGGGAGTTTCCAGGTGGATTGAAATAATTTGAGTTCATTTTCAAGCAAAATTAAGATTTTTTTTTTTTAATATTGTCATGTCTTAATGCTGCTTTTTATAATATATTTGTACGACAATTAGTAAAAATGAAAGCAAAACCTTACTTCCTCAGTAGTTCTGAAAATGTGATGTAAATTTTATGATAATATATATTGGGTTCCCTTTCTCCTTGGATTATTTGTATGTAGTCAAGCGAATAGTATTTACACATTTTATGTTGTTTGCAAATAACTTATTTTCTACTTGCAGGTGTATATAAAAGCAGGCAGGGGATAAATGGCATTACATAGCAAAAACAATAGTCATGTTTGTGTTTAGCCTATAGACAGCAGGACCCTGTGATTGTTGAAATAATGAAAGCACAGTTTATAAAAATAGATGTGTAGGAAACTATAGCTGGTTTAGAATTCTGCTGGCCTCTGTGAAAAGCTGTTCTTGCTTTCTATATGGTAGAGAAAGTAATATGGATTAAAGGAAAGCACTTTTGCAGTATTCTGCTGTGCTGTTGTTGCCCAATAGATGATTTGCTATTACTATATACTGCCACAGAAGTAGTGAAAAATAACCTGCAAACAGTAATAGTCTGAATTCCCAACCTTTATAAGGTTAGATATAAAAGCTCACTAAAGCCTGTTCACTCACTTGTCTTTGAATTTGGTACTAATGTTGTGGTTAGGTGTTTCTTTTCTGAAAAGAATATATCACTTGACTTTATCTGTAGAGCCCTTGGTGGTTTTGGGGACGGGGTGTAGGGGAGAAGGAACAGTCTCACATCACTGCATCACCGCAGTGCAGAATTAATAAAACAGCTTTTGACTGACCAGTCCTACAGTGGCATCAGAGGATTAGGAGTTTCATGTTAGCATAAAGTGTGATGGTTTACAGAGTGTTTGTGTGGATCAAATGCATTATGCTGCTGCTGCCTCTTAAATGATATTAAATAATGAAAATTAGTTTTCAATTGAGAGTTTAGTTGTTTCTTTTTTAAAAATAATAAAGAAAATATTTTATGGCTTTTAGTAAGTTTGGCATAAGCCACAAACTACAAGTTTGGCATAATCCACAGCTTCTGGATCTTATGCCTTTAGTGTACATTTTGGTATTGCAGTATCTGCTGTAATATATTAATGTTTTACAGAATAATGAATAACCTAGCACTAACGGAAGAAAATGTCAGTTCCCAGTGCACATGGAGAACTTTTAAAATGTTTAGGGTAGCTTGACCTCCAGTTTCCCTTTTATTTAAGAGCTTTCCAGGTAGCCTGTATCTCCAACATGTCCTTTATCCCGATTTTGCAATACTCTATTCATTATTATTGATCTTAGAAAGTTACTGGGTCTTAAGAACTTGTAGCCTTTGTTCATAAATGTGGCTTCAGTCAGTGTAATGGCCATGATTATAAGCCCTTGCGGTATTCTGGCTCTGGACAATTAGCTTAACCCCCATTTAAACAGAAGTCTTTGTTTGGATGACTGAGGAGGTTCTTGTATTTCCCTGTTTGCCTTGTGATCCTTGGCAGTGATTAGAGTGTGTGACTTAAAATATTATTTAATGTTATTTGACAGTTACAATTTATTCCTAAGCAGGAACCAAAATAGAAGTCGTACTTCAATAAGTTTCCATACTGGTCTTCTCATCTGGAAAAGTTGGTATATGCCTGTTGGCATAGATTGACCCACCTGAATCACTGTCTGTAATATTAAATTATATATTATGTAATTATATACTTCATTTTCAGGCTGCTGTACAGGATGGTAGGAGTCTAGGATGGGCCAAGTTGTGCTTACTCCCACTATGCTGGGATTGCGTGTCTACTTCCTAATGGCATCCACATCTCCTAAAAGGCAAGGCCAAATAATTAGATTTAGGGAAGTCACCCAGGATTGTATGGCTGTATGTAGTGCTTCCAGTGTCATAACCCTGCTGAAGTATGGAGAAAGCCTTGTTAACTATTCAAGTCAACCAGTAAAATAGCAACTGTTGAGGTTGAAATGGTTCCTTACAGCACTGCCTTCTCTGTTCATGCATGCAACTCTCATTAAAGCAAATATTCTGTAGTTAAGGTTGTGGCTACTCTTACAAACCTTTTAACAGCTAATTAGAGCACCCTTTGGAAGTTAGGGAAGTTCTCCTGTTTGCATAATCTTGGGTTTCCTGGTTTCTTAGAAGGGTAGGATCTAGTGACTTAAATGCCTAAGTAATCTGCCATCACTACTTAGGAATTTGGGAATACCACAATCTATATAGGAAAAACAGCTGTTACATTTCCTAGAGCGAGGGAGTACAAGTCTCTGACATGATCCTCCCTAACTAAATTGCTTGGCACTGGGGAGAGGAAGATGCTCTTCATTTTTTGAGTTTCAGCCTACTGCAAGAACAAGGCAAAGCTAAACCTCCTGTACAAAGGCAGATGCTAATCATCACCAATGGCACTGACATGTATTTTCCTGGGGGTCTCACTCTGGGTGGTTAAATGTTAGACCTCTGCCCCTTATTCTTTTGTCACAGCAGGTCTTAATCAAAGGCAGGTCAAAGAATTTTGCTCAAAACATTAGGAACCACACATTTTTCTTCCTTTAAAAAGATATTGATTTATTCAGGTATTAATTCCTAGGCACCAACATACTCCTTAGGTGACTAATTTTAGACACCTGTTCCTGTTATATTTTGAAATGGTAGATTTTAAAATTAACATCTGAGTCACCTGAGTTGTATACAAAGACTTCTTTTTGCACTTGCCTCTTTCCCCAGAGGTGGTGCAGCAACCTCTTGGTCAGCTCACCCCTAACCGAGTTTACCTTTGGCACTGATGAGTAAGTAACAGCATGGGAGCATTGGCACACATCCCTTCACTGAAGCTGTTTACATTCTGTAGTTGGAGATTTTTTTTTTTGACGGTTCTAATTTGCTGTGATGTGGTCAGTGCTGTTTCCTTCCGGCTGCTTGCGAGCCTCTGGTAGAGATAAGGGTAGGTTTACAGTGCATTTTTAACATGAAGCTGAAGATCTGCTTCATGGAGGAATGTGGGCACTCTCTGCAGTGTACAAAGAATTTATTTATTGGTTTCATCATTTTGACATGGGGATTCGAGATCCTGAGAATTTCACATGCAAAAGAACAACTTCGCTAATTTTGAACTGTGTGTGAAGAAGAAGTATGATATATTTGGTTTATCCTACAGCCGAGTAGGTTGGTCTGAGTTTTGTATTTTTACTTTGAAAAAACTGTGAAGATGAGAGGTACTAATGAATGTGAAAACTGCATATCTGAATCAAATGAAAATACGAATTTTCTTTTTGTTAACATTTTTAGCTTTTCCTTAGTCGCATGCTTTTAATATGAAAGACTTTGAAACTGATGTCTTATTTCCCTCAACCAGTTCTGTTTCAGGTAATGAAAGTTCTCGTACATTAATCAGTAAAAGTAATACCTTTAGAGACACAAAAGTGTCTGACGTCCTTGGACACAGAACAGTTTTATACCTGGAAAGCTTTATTGCTACTGCTGCTATTTCACATTGCTAAAGTAACAATTTTTTAATGATAATTTTAAAATTTTTCTCTCCGCAGTGGTAAAGACTATCGAGGTAGGAAGAACAACTCAGGAAAGGATTTGCCTTGGTTTGTTATACTTTGAGAAGAACCCAGGAACACTGATGATCTAAGAAACACAAACATTGATACTCGATTCATTTTGTGAACCTGCCTTTCTGTGCAGCTGGACCTCAGTGAAGCTCTCTGTTCTCTCACATTCAAGAACATTTTCCTTTGTATGTGGAGCTGAGACCTGGGAATGCGTTATTATGGCAGCAGTTGTTCAGCAGAATGAGCTTGTGTTTGAATTTGCCAGCAACGTCATGGAGGATGAGCAGCAGGTATGGGATGGTGTAAGAAACTGTATTTGTACAAGTTGGTGCTAAGAGTATTATGAAAGATGAGGAAAAAATGTGGTGTAAAACACAAAAAGGAAACATTGAGGTCATTATTGTTGCAGCAGATCTTTGTGCTGTTTCGAAAGCTTCCTGTTGCTTCCTGTAACTTGCATGCGTGGAAGAGAAATTGGTTGAAATGTTATAACCTCTGCTGTATTGCAGAGATGTCTTCTTCCAAAAATATTTTTCCTGTTTTGCTGATTTGTGCCAGTAGAATCCATGCATGTGATGTAGAATTCCCAAAATTATGTTTTTTTTATAGTAGTTTCAACCGCTCTAGTGTGCTAAGATAAAATTCTGAGTAGAAGTTATGGTCACACTGCAGATGACTGGAAGTGACAGTATGTATCTGCTCAGTGTTATTTACAGATTGGTTTCTAAATTGTATTACAGCATGTTGGTTATTCAGAAATAAGCTTGGAAGTAGTTTAAATTGGGTTTTTTTACACTAGAGGGAATATATGTCTGTTTCTACCTGAGCAGACTCTGTTAGGTGTCGATTATCTAAACCACATCCTGTGAGTCCTGAAGCTTCAGTGTAGGATTCCTATTGTAAAAATCATGCAGCTTCTCTATAGCTGGTGGTTAATATTAGAGCTTGTATTTATTAACAAGAAATTAGGTGTCTGAGCCTTTTTAAAAGGCTAAGCACCATGTCAAACTGTTCCTTTTTTGTTAATATAAAAAGCATTTATTCTCCTCTCTTAAAAAACCCTCAATTTTTGGCTTTATAATCTTGTCTCTGGTTTTCTGTATGGCTTAATATCTGGCTGGGTCACTGGCCTGTTCCTGCTGCCAGATTCATGCGATCATTTCAGTGAACTGAGTGTTGTCTGTCTAAAGTGCTAACTCAGTTTTGGGTGGAATTAGTAATGTAACTTCCTTCCCTGTATTTTTCCAGAGGTTGTGGTAGCCTGGGGATTTAGATACGGGAATTGCACAAGCATAGTTGAAAATGAGCCTAACTTATTACCTCTGCTGATTGTTCATGGCTGGCTTTACAAGCCAATAGGAGAAGGGAGAATTGAGATAGGGGGGGCCCCTTCAGTGTGGTTCCTGGGAGTGGTAATACAAGCAGATATGGCTTTGTTTTGTTTAGCTATGCATTCTGCTTCTTGCAGTTTCTTTAGATGCTCACCTGAGAAAATTTAAAGATACTAAAGAGCGCTCGACAGAACAGTAAAACCTTTCTAAACAGAGCTTTCTCCAGCTTCAGAACAAACTCAGCCTTGATGTTTATCTCATAACCCCACTAATGATGAAGTCTAAGAAAAGATATGTAGCATACCCTAAAGGTGGTGAAATCAAAGATGTGAGGGGCTGGAGATAGAGGGTGCATAGCAGGAAGTCCATTGCTGCAGTCAGATGCAAGCTCCTTTTAAATCACTGAGTTCACTTAGTTCATACATCAAAGATGCAGGTAGCCAGCTAGCTGGCTGCCTGGAGGTAAATCTTAGATACCTAGTTGTACAAGAGAAGTCCTGCACAGGCAAAGACTTCGAAAGAAGGAACAGGGTTTAGTTTGGCTGAGGGTTCATAGTATGTTAGCCCAAAATGACTGCTTCTTGCTTATACTTGATTGACCTGCTTCTTACTACACAGGAGCTATTGCTACTCCTAAAGTTTTTTAATTCTTAGATTAGTTGTGTTTAGGGATGGATTACACAATCTGTGTGCTTTGCAAAAATTTTAGCTCTGTAAGTGCTCTGTGTTGGGCAAAAGCATTTTTTTTGCATCTTCATTGTATATGAAAAGTATCATTTAACTTATCTTTAGATAATTATTTTTGCAATGCCCCCACAAGCTGGCATTTTAAGAACTATGGTACTTTTCTTCTTGTCAAAGCTTTGCCTGGAGCTCTCTTGTGCCAAGACCTCTTGGGATATGGAACAGCTGTGGGGAGATGTTCAGGTACTAAGTGGCAACTATGCTTAGTATTTCAGGGAAGTCATAATTCATGCCTATTTTGTTTAATTTTTTTTTTCAAGTCTTGGTTAAACAACCATAAATTATGAACCGACCATTTGCAAATGTAAGCATTCAGCATTCAGTGGCAGATGCCAGTGGGAGGGGCTCAATCACATGGACCCATGTGAACGGGAAAAGCTTGCTCTTATCAGCTTTATCCTTTGCAGTTTAGAAAATAATTATTTTTAAATTTTTTGTTATTCTTGGAGGGTGCATTTATCATGCAGTAGATCTGTGGTGCGGATGAAATAAAATTAAAATATCCTTATAATTTTCAGAAGGGAACAAGTGGCTTGGGCTACTGATAACCTGTCTGGCTTCTGCTATATGTAAGTGATCTAGTTAAAATAGAGAGTTTGCTTTTTTCCCCCCTCTTTTCTGTGTTTTTGTTTTGTTTGTTTCAGTTTTTTTTTGCTTTTGGGAGACAGTGACTGCATGTATAAAAATGGGCAGGAGTTCCTGCAGGCTTTGACTAAGTCAATGCTGCTGCCTAAACCTGCTTTTCTTCCTATCTGCAGCTTCTTTTCTCAATGCCTTTTCTTTTAGTCCTTTGTGGACTTACAGCTAATGTGATATTTGATCAGGACATTGTTACATTTAAAAAGCTGAATAAAAGCAGCCACAGTGGCTAGATCCATAGTCGGAACTTTTAGATGGTGCCAGGGAGAGGTTGAATCATTACAACTATTAAATGGATAACATGGTT
Source organism: Anthoscopus minutus (assembly GCA_013399455.1). Lineage (NCBI taxonomy): Eukaryota > Metazoa > Chordata > Aves > Passeriformes > Paridae > Anthoscopus > Anthoscopus minutus. The sequence continues at coordinate 63,555 of VWYI01009651.1, forward strand.
CCCAGCATTACTGCTCTGTGTTGGGCTGTGCTATCTCAGATGGTTCTGGTGCTTGTAGTAACCTGTGCCTGAAGACCCCTTCTGTACCTTTGGTGTTAGTTTCTCTCTTCCTTTCTTCTTATAAAGAGGGGTCTGAGACAGGTTGAGCTATGGCTTCTGCACCATCATCTGATGCCTACATTTGCTGTTCTGTGTTCCCTGATATTGCCATGGGCTTTCAGAAAGATTAAGCCACCTGATCAAGATGAAGGTCTAAATTTTTTTGGCTATTTCCAGCTCCTGCAGAAGGTTCTTCCCCCATATCCACTTGCAGTTTTATGAATACTTAAGGGAAAATATGAATTCTGTAATGAGGTTGTCTTCCCAGAAGAGTGAGCATAATGTATCTGCCTGCAGCATCTCTCTGTGCCATTTGGTGCCTTCTCAGATGCTGGCAGTGGGAACGCCTTTGAAAATGAGAAGCTGCCTCTGTCTCTGCACAGGGACTGTCAGCAAGGGAAAACCAAAGGCTTGTTTCTAGTCACTAAGGTCACTTCCCCTAGTTCTATTTAGTTTTTTTGGGCTGTTTTATTTGTTCTTTTGGGGGGAGTTGTTTGTTTTTAACATAAATGCCTGTCTGTATTGCAAGTCTGAATGCTGTTGTTTGGTGAAAAAGACAGTTGTTTTTTCCCTGAGGTTGCTTTCTCCTTTTCTTTTCCCCCCCAGGTAGCTTTTCCCTTCTACTACCTATTTCATGTGTTTCTTCCCCACCCCTCGCTTGCACAAAATTTATTCCACACCAGTTACAAGTTAGTCACCTTATTCCTAGGATAAGTTGTCATCCTTAAGGACTTGTAGTATGAGAAGACAGTACCTCCAAAGCTGAAGAAATCCCCTTCCTTATTTTCCATTTCTGTGGCCAGGATGGTGTTTTGATCTTCTGTCAGTTGGTGACAGTTCATGAGACAATTTTCAGAGAAAAAAAGAAACACCTTGTCAGCATGTCAAACACACTTAAAAGAATTAGAGAGCAGGAAGGAAGATTGCTACCTTTAGCCCCTGGTGGAGGACTGGGTTCAGTTTTCAGAGGACTGTAGACTATAACCAATGCTTTCAGGGACCTGCTCATGGGACTTTCCATGGGCTTCAGCATCTGTATGAAATTTGCACTCTTCTGAATTGGTAAAGGTTGGTCAACAGGAATTTGATGTCTAAGATTTGGGAAGGTTTTAGCAGTAGCTCACTTGTTTTACGCATCCAGCAGACATGGGAGATGGGTTGCAGCCAAGTCAAATCTTTGCTGGAGCTAGGGTGTCATATCTTACCTATATTTTAGAAGAAAAAGATTAAGCAGAAGTAGGAGCAATTTAAAAATACACAAATTGTTCTTCTATGGAACTCTGAATTGATTTCTTGAAAGTCATCGCCGACACTCTAATTTGAGACTTTTTTTAAACTTTGGGATAATTTTCACTATCCTTTTTGCTAGAGCATATGGAAGCATGTTTGTATTAAAAATAAATTATTTTTTTATCTTGCTATTAGAGAGGCAATTTAATTTCTGTTAATTGAATCATTACCTTGTAGTTTTTAATTTAATGCTTTGCATGTGTGTAATTCTCATTACACACTAGATTCAAAGGGAGCTGTAGTAAAAAAGGGCTCTTTTTCAGTTCCAAATGTGTACAGTTATTTTTGTGTCTTACAAAACAACAGAGCTAGAGGAAAGTTTAGCTTGGCTCTCTTTGGGATTTAGGTGCTTTTAGTGACATCGAGAGCATTATAGAAGTACCAAGGTGAGGTTACCTTACAACAGTAATATGTACATCTGTGTATTAGTATTAGCTTTTAAAACGAAATGAAAGGTGTTAATGAAATCATAACCAATTGCAAACACTGTGCAAAAAAAGCAATGACCACTTCCACAAAAATGCATTTTGAATTAAATTGGTTTGCAGTTGTGTGAATACTTTTCTCAATAGGAGCATATTAGAATTTGTTTTTCTTTTCTTTTTCAGTACCATGTCAGGAAGGAAAGTCCATACATTGTACCACTGTAGAGTATGAGCTGGAAGCAGTTCTAACAATAGTTTTAAAATAAAAGGCCACAAGAAGTGATGTTTACCCTGATTCTTCCAGTTTAAAACTGTGATTAAGTTAAAGAGAAACACATTTAAAGTATCTTGCCATGAGTAAATGCTTTTCTCTCATCTCCAGTCTTTTGGAAGCATAGTGTGTCAGCAGCTTCCCTGGGTAGCCCGGCACCAGGTTAGGTGAAGAGGTATTGCCCTGCCATGGCAGAGTTTCTCTGCCTGCAGACAGACACAGTGACCATATTAGAGTGTATACATGATGGTTGTTTCTAGATATGGTCAAAATGCAATTTAACCTTGCAGAGAAGCTCAGAGCTGATCATATGGATCAAACCACTTCTGAACTGTGTGAAGCAGCACAGTTCAGTACCACAGCAAACATTCTGGTCAGTAGTGAAGTGCATTTTAGAAAAGTGCATATGTTTGGGCTCTTGTAACTAGGTTTAATAGCAAAGCGAGTAGGGTGTAATATAAATAGGGCTTTGAGAAACTGATCTGAAAACATTTGACAATCAGTTGATTTTATCTGTTGTGTTTCTTATTCTGAAACATTTTTCTACAACTCATCCCCTCAGAGGCCAAGCCAGTGGCATGAGCATCAGTCATTAGAGAAGGACAGTGCTGAGCCAAAGTAATTTTCTTCTCCAGAAGAAGCTCATGTTAGGCTTATCTTGAGCACAAGGCAACCCGATCTGTGGCTGCAGACACTGCAGCTTTTGAGCTGGTGCAAGGGCGGAAACAGGGCAAGAGGAGCGCGCCTCACTGCACAGACATGGCGAGGAGGAGGAAACTGGCCACCTCCTGATGAGTGTGCGGGACACAGATGGCTACACCAGAAACGAGCACCCCAATGCCTCCACCATTCCACAGTCAGTGCAGAGAAATAGGTGTTTTTAGGGCATGACATCCTATTGTAACACGGGAGGCTAAAGCTGGGCAGGGAAATTGTGCTCTAGAAATGCCATTTCTATCTGTTGACTGGGAAGGAAACTTGGGGTTCCTAGCTCATGTCCAAGTGCCTGCAGCAGTGTCTGTAAATTAAATCCCAAAAGTTACGTTTCGTGGCATATAACTGAAACTGAGGTGTTTAAACTGTTTTTAGAACATAATTGTATCTCAGGAATTAGGCTGTAATGGATCATCTAACACCTTATGGAATGCATTGTTGAAAATAAAACTTTTTTTTAATGCATATTGTTTTTTAATTTTCCCTTTACAGTACTTTATTTTTTTTTATTATTATGTGGCTTTTATTTAATTAAATCTATTAGTTTATTTTTGCCCGGAAGCAAATGAGATCAAGAACGTTAGGGTCAGCAAACAAATAGAATGCAAAATGTGAACATGACGTTTTCTGAGGAACAATTGGGACCTCTTGGCCATCAATGATTTCTGGTTTCCCAGGTCCAGTGTAATGCCACATTGGTTAGAGGTGCCCGCAAAGGTGTGGGGTAGCAGCTGTCCCATTGCTTGACTTGATATACACCTGTCATCTGGGGATAATATTGCACAAGAGGGCTTTAACTAGTCTGCACTTGTTTGTTATTATTGATCTTCTGCCATATTGCTCTCCTTTGAAACATGTTTCAAAGAATAGGTAATTATTTGTTGGGTGTTTTTTTTTTTCTTTTTCGTTCTTCTTTCTTTCCTGGTTGCCCTTTACCACAGTTTTTGCTGAGACATGTTTTACAAAACACAGAGCAATTTAAAGTGGTAATTGCTGAGTTTTAAACTTCTAATTGGACTTTCTACTTTCAGTACTTACAGTCCATACTTCCCTTGGGGAGGCTTACTCCCATAGCTGCTGTGTGGGTTGAGCAGATAGTTCTGATACCATTTTCCATTGGTGACCATGTGCACGTAGTGGCAAGAGTGAGAGATGAGTAATTCTTAAACAACGGCATAATCATACAGTTGTTTTTTCCCTTGGGTTTTTTTAACTTGTGTAGTTGAAAAAACAACCTGATCTTCTTTCCAATTCCTCAAGGGAACCTGCAAGAAAGACTTTATAACAGCATGTGGTGACAGTACAGGCGGAAATAACTTCAAACCTAAAAGATGGTAGGTTTAGATTAGATATTAGGAAAAAATCTTTACTATGAGAGTAGAAGGCTACTGGAACAGGTTGTCCAGAAAAGTTGTGGATTCCCCATCCCTGGAAGTATTTAAGGCCAGGCTGGATGAAACTCTGAGCAACCTGATGTAGTGGAAGATATCCTTGTCCATGGCAGGTGGATTGGAACAAGATGATTTTAATGTTTCTTCCACCCCAGGTCATTCTATGATTTTAAGATCTGTACATGTCTGTGCTCTTCTGTGGAGGGTGAGACCAAATATACATATACTGGTTTTCTTAGAAAAAGCAATTTTAAGGTTTTTTTAGCAACTTTTTAGGTTTTTTTCTTGTTTTTAGGCTTGACACATTCATAACGCATTTTATTTTTGTAGTGAGGAAACCTTCTTTGAACCTGTTCTGCTACCAGTGTGCTATAACTTTCTTACTGCAAATGACATTTTAAAAGACTCACTTTGAAAAATGCATTATCTGTAGTAGATGTTGCTGAAAACCTCTTCCTGTTGAGCGGTCGCCTTGTCAGAGAGTGTGCATCTTGCTATTATTGCTTGTCAGTTTGATTTCTGTTTTGCAGCTGCCTCTTTTCTTCTATATCTGATGCAAAATAACTACTGAGACCAAAGGATGATGTCTAAAAGCAGACTTAGGAAGGAAAGTGGCAAGAGGGGGGTGTGGTGTGAGTAATGTCAAATGACTAAACCCTTAAGAATTAGAGAGGGAATGTATTACAACGCTTACATCAACCTGTTACACCCCTTCCTTCTATGGCAAGTGCCCCTAAAATAGTTATTTTCAAATAGTGTCTCTTAGGAAATACGGTGGCTGTGAGAGTTTTGTCCACTCCCCAAAGGACTCCTTCACTCTCAGCTTGATGGGAAGAGCAAAAGGTGAAGGTGTTTGCAGCAAATTGCTTACCCAGAATTATTGCCAGCAAGATTTAGCACTTACTGTGCTGTGCCACTCCTCTGTATTGTCAGCTTTCATGCTGCAAAACTGTGTTGTGCAAGTCAGTTATCTACTGAAGTACAGTCAGTACAGTAGATACTACAGCAATATTCAGCCTCTGGCTTCTGGTGGGACACTGCTGCCATTTGCTTTCAAATGCTAAAACTTATCTTGTCCTTTAGTACTCTCTCCTGCCTGTTTAATATCCAGGTGGTTTAGTACAGGTCTGTTGAAGTTATTAGTCATTAAATGGCTAGATTGGAGGCAGTCTAACTAATATTTTGTTGTTTGGCTTTTTTTTTTCCATCCCTCAGCTTGGTGATCCATCTATTTTCCCTGCTGTCATTGTGGAACATGTTCCTAGTGCAGAACTCCTACATAACTACTCTGGCTTAACCTGCGTGGATGAACCTAGTGACATGATCACTGAGAACTCTCTGGATGTTGCAGAAGAGCAAATCATAGAAGATGATGATATCACCCTCACAGGTTGGCAATAAAACCACCTCTCTGCCATGTCTTTGCACCAAGATGGTTGTGACTAATGGAGAAAGTTTAGTGACAAAAAATAACAGGGAGCAAATTGAATAGTGGTATTGAATGCTGTTAATTCTGTACAAGACAGAGAAAATGGCATTAATATTGTTAGCAGGTGGCTTGCAATCCTGATTGCACAGCTGATAGTGGTGAGGAATTTCATCCATCAATAGTGATTAAGGCAGACTTCTGCTCAGAGTACCAAGGTTTTTCTTTGTTCTTCATAGGTTTTGTTTGCTATTACTTATTAGGTGGTGCATTCCTAAGTAGACATATATACCAACAATCAGGAATTTGCAGCTTGAATAGATGTACTGCTTTTAACTTCCCGAGGGGATACAGTTATAAATCAAAATGTGCATGCTAGCGTGACTTACTGGTGTAAGTATACTCAGCATAGTATTAATTTTGGATCTGTAGTAATGAATCACACCTAATATACAGATATTTTTTGTAAATTCTGATAGAAAAGGTAGCGTTAAAAAACAAACAATTTTCAAGGGAAAAGCTCAAAGATCTGTCACATTTTAAAAACAACCCCTCACTGAATGCATGTATTTGAAGTGCTTTTGTAGAAAGTCTCAAAGATGGGGGTAGATACTTTGCAGAGAGAAGTTTTCTTTCAGCCACTAGGCTCTGCTCCTAGACTGTCTCCAGGGGTGAAGACAGCTTGGTGTTTTCACTCAGTATTTTTGACATTATTTCCAAATAAATGCTCTGATACAATCTTTTACTACCGAAAGCAAAACAAGAACTCAACATAACTTGACATGAAGAACACTTCACTGAGTAAGTTGACATGAACTGTTCTCAGTAAATGTTTTATCTGATGGATATGGCTCCTTTTTTTCATAGTAGTAAATTATCTGTGAACAGACTGTGACCATACAAATAAGTTAGGTTATTATTCAAGAAGGTTTTCCATACTCAAACAGTATTTCATGTTGAGACCTCTTTCCAACTTGCTGTTCATATTAATTATTCACACTACAACTGGCATTTCCCCAGTGTATTACTTAAGCACCACTTAATGCGTCCATGTGAATTTTGTAGCAGATCATTTTTGTGAATCCATATTCACTGTAATATACTGTGTATGAATTTTTACATGCATGAGTAATTGTGAAACTCTACTTTTGTGAATGCCCTTGTTAATTTTTTTTAAAATTTTTTTTGGGTTGTTGTTGTTGCTGGTCACATGAGAAGGGTTTGCAAATTGCTGCCAGAGACTGAAAATATTTTATCCTTGTAACTGATGGTGTCCAAGGATTTCTGGGATACTTTGGAGGGAGACAAGTACTGTATTGTTCCCGTCATCCGTTATAGTTCAAGAAGTCTGTTTTTCTTTAAAGGCAAAGTCCTTAAAAATTGATAGCTGCCACTTTGCAGAGATAATTGTTTTGAAGGAGATGTTAACTAATTATTTGTTTCTCAGTCTCCATCCTGTGCATGCTCTGGATTTCCTCAGAAGGGAGAGGGGATGAATGCAGGCTGAGCCAGGACCAGCACTGTGGCTGGAAAGCTCCTGCTCAGGACAAGGCAGGTGACACTGGTAGCTCAGCCTCTGGTCTCTGGCGGGAAGCTATCCGACCTGACTCAAGTGGGGCAGAATTTGGGGTCCTGGGGTGTGAAGGCACCTCACAGGAGGAGACAAGAGGACATTGGGGAGGGAGGCTCCTGTTCCCCCACTGTGGACAAGCATTGGCTGTGGCCACAGCTGCCCAGTTGAACTGCAAGACTGCTGTGTGGAAGAGACCCCATCAATTTTCCCACCTACTCTATTTTTCAGCTGCTATTTTTCTTTTCTCTCTTCTTTGAAGTTTTCTTCTTGATTTTGTTTGCTCTCAACAGTGAAATGTGTTGTTCTGCTCTTTGAAGTTAGTACCAGTCTTTTCAGTCACTTCCACATTATGCCTTTGAAAGAAGATCAGACATCATAAAGACTGTACTAATTCCACATTAAAATATTTATAAGACTGAAGTTCACAGCAAAACAAAACTGAAACCGCCATAATTTATGACTAAACATTACTGAGCAATGACTGCTTAATATGAAGGGTTTAGGTTTTCTTTAAATTACTGGTTTTTCAGTAATGTTTTATGACTGTCATCCACTGGGCTTCTCTTTTCTCCTAGATTAACAGAAATTAGCAGTAGGCCTCATGAAACTGAAGCAATTAGCTTTTAGGGATCTATCTGTAGAATAGTGGATGCTGATAAGTTTTTTTCATCTATAGGATGTAGCTTCAGCTCTTCAAAAGCACATCTGTTGGTGATTACTTACCTGTCATATAAATTATAACCTGCAGAAAACTATAAGAACAGCACCTGTTGCACATGAAACCCTGCTGAGACATGGCCAGCAGTCAGCTTTTAGCTATGTTAATGCTCATGCTGTAATTTCTTTGTATTGTGAAGTCAGACGTGCCTTATCACCCTCCTCTTTAAAAGTACTTTTCCCTGGAAGAACTGTGAGGGCAATTTTATGGTCAGTTTGTTGCCAGTCTTATGGGATTTTAAGTGATTAACCATCACATAGTAAAGGGTGATTAACAAAATTAATTGGAACATTCGGATTTGAATGAAGTTTTATCTCTAAAGAGAATATTGAAGTGTTTTTTCTCTGAAAAATAACAGGGGATAGTGTTCTTGTGCAGAAGAACTCTAGGCCAACTTGTCAGATGGTACCATCTGCTACACTTTGTATATCTTATTAATGTACTTAGTTATGGATATAAGTGGCACAGAAAGGAGGAACCAATCAGATTATGTAAGTCTTGAGAAAATTTTTTTTAAGTTCTTGTTATAATTTTTTTTAACTTTGTCATGTTTGGTGAGTTTAATTTATTGAAAACCACAGTTAATCAAAGTCTACCATTTGTGGTTCACCTTTTTGTCATTGTTTTCATGGGATCAGGGAAGTGGCTGCACTGAGACAGTTTGGGGGAGGGCATGAGAGAACAGGGACAGAAAATTTCCATTTAGATGTCCCATGCCCTGATCTGAATAGGAAGCATGGAAGTTTGCATTTTCATAGACCGATAATGGTACTTTATAACCAGTTAATTTTGCAACATTTTGAAGTTTGATACCATTTGCCTAGAACATTTTGTGAAGCTTTAGCAGTCCTGCACAAACACAGCTTCTTGGTGGTCATTTCTGATGTTACAAAGAAATCCAAAGGAGTAAGTTAAATGGAAACTGAACTTCATAGTGTTAATCTGTGAGGATTGTGAGTTGATGCAATGCCACTTGCAAAAAAACAGGTTTTGGTTTCAATTACTTTGTAAAGAAGTTATTCACAGCTGCCTGTAGCTCTGGTAAAACCAGAGAGATTTTTTAATATCTCCTCAATGAGATTTTATTTACAAATTGTAAAGCCTTATTTAAAAAAATGAAATGGTGATTTGAAGATCTCCTGAAACACCTGTGTTTTTTAACTCAGTTTTCCAGTGTCAGATAACAATCAGCTAAGAGTGGATACTAAAAAGTAAGTGCCTAAATTTAACAGCCATTAACAGCTATTCTGCAAAATGAGGATCTGTCCATGCCTGATGACTTCTCTTTCCTCTTTTAGCAGCTTTAGATTTCTTCTGACAATGTTATGAGGTTCTGCAGTCCCTGTTTTTGTCTCTAGTAAAACCGGCAGTGAATTTAAACACAGTTGTGACTAGCACAGCCTTTATCTCTGTCTGGACAAGGACTCGTGTTGCCCATTTTCCAGAGCTTCCAGCTACCAGGGAAGTAATGGAAGCAGAACAGAATTGCCCAAAGTGGTGTAAAAATTTCAGAGAAGGCATTGTACAGGAGTAGGAAAAGCAATACTTTGAACTGGGAAACTTCCAACATGAGGCATAATTTCAGAGCAGAGCATGTGTGTTTGGGCAGGCCTTGTGCTAACACTGATTTGTAGGGAACCTGGATTCGCAGTAACTGGGTAGCAATTGGCAGGCAGATACAGAGGCTTATGTTTGCGGCTTGCTCAGATAAACAAAAACTTGTAGAGTACCCTGGGGAAAAAACTGAAGATATTTTTAGGTGTGGTTTTCCCTCTCCCTTCTCTTTTTCTCCTTTTTACATTTTTTCTTACCCATTTTTCTTCCCTGCCTTTTCCCCTTTTTCATTTTTTCTTCCAAATTTTTCTTCCCCCTCTTTCTTTTTTACTTTTTATAAAAAAGCTTCTGCCTATTTCAGGTAACATTTTAAACCTGATACTTTGCAGAAAATTACACTCCCCACTGCCCTATTTTTTCAGCTCTGACTTGACAAAGAGTTAAAAATAAGCCATTTAATTCCAGTTCTTCTTAAAACTGGGACTGTATCATAACACCCAGTGATTGGAATACCATTCTGCAGCATTACAGAAAAGCTAAAATAAGAGACACCAGCTTGCCTTTGGTAGCTGAGCTGGTTATCCCTGAGCACTGTCTCATGTTGAAGGGTGCAAATGAGCATCTTGCTGTTGAAAGGACAGAGAATTGGTCCTCCACTTTTTCTGTGAGGTGCCCCACACCTTGTTTGTATTAGCTCTTGAGTTCTTGTAATTCAACTTGCTAACCCACCAATACCCCTAAAACCTTTTCAGACATTTTGTGAATCTTGATTGTCTCACTCTGTGATCAAAAAAACCTGATGCCTGGCATGTGTTAAGTGACAGAAATTTGGGTCATGAACCAATGGCAGAGATGGGAGGGAAAACCACAACCCTTGGTTCTTTCAGCAACCGGGAAATATTAATTTGTCTTAAACCACTTTGTGAAGTCATCTTCTCAGAAGGTGCTTGAAAGCTGTTAGCAAGAATGGTGGAGTGGTTAAGAAACTTAATTTTGCCATGCTGTGTTTGTGGATAGAAAGATGGTCCTGCTGCTTAGTGAGGAATACTCCTCATCCAGGTTGCTCTGCTGGCAAGCTCCAGAGTGAGATGCAGATTGAGCTCAGGGTGGGAGCCAGACACAAGAGGCTGTGAACTGCCAACCTTTGGGATAACAAAACATCAGGGCCGGGCAGGGAGACTGTAGAAGCGTTATCTTCTGGATAAGAAAGGAGAAGACAGGTGATAGCAGCGGCAGGGAGTGGATGGACACAGAGAAGAAGAGGGAGACCTGCCCACAGATGGATGCTGAGGCTATAAAAGCCCAGGGGTTTTTTGGCTGAAGTCCTCCTTGGGGGCACCAGCTTGGGCTGCTCCTGTGTTACTGTGCTGTGAATAAATGGCTCTCAGACATCTCAGACTCTGCTGTGGGAAACCTGGGGTTGAACCAGTGAGAAAACCTGGTCTGACTGTGGAGTGGGTGTGTGGGGAGCCAAGGGGGACACGTTGGTCACAGGAGCTGCCCACTGCAAAGGGGCTTTGACCCAGCAGTGACAGTCTGGGATAGTGGGAGTGTGACTGCCAGGGAGTCTTGTGAATTATCAGATTGGGAAGTTTCCTTAATGTGCTTATATTTTTTGTGAGCAGTAAATGATATTAATTTCAATGTTTAAATTATTTAAATGGCTATTATAAATTCCTTTCATTAGTCTTGGATAGGAGTGGTAAACTTCTAGCCATATGGTGTAACAATGATGTAAAGCTGGTAGCCTCTTCCTCATCTGGTATTATTCTGAGTGAAGAATTGGCTCTGCTCCATCACCTTAATACCTGAAAGCAAGCAAGTGGGTTTGGTCCTCCTGCAGCTCTCTCTGAGGAAAGAGCATACAGCAGCAGTTCTCTCCTCCCTACCTGCAGAACTCAGAACCTGGGGGTACCACTGCTGGCTTTAAAACTGTATGTGGTAATCCAGTCATACTCCATGACTTTGGCTCAGGTGGATCATGGCAGGCTAACATTCCTGTCCATTCAGGCAGTGTCAGAACTGAGAAGAGCTTTTTTGTCAGTGCTATATGCATTTATTTATATTTGTATGATGTGGCATCCTTCTTGATGACTTGGTAATGCTGGTAGATGATATGGGAAGTTTTCATCCAGATAAAGCTTAGAACCAGAAGCATCAGGTCACCAGCACCAGTCCAAGAGTGTACGTGGCCACAGACTAAGTGGGATCCTCATGTTCTGTCTCCTCCTGATGGCCAGGCATTCCCTGGGGATGCCATGTGGCTCTTGGGGCTGAGATGCCCTTCATCTGAGTCCACACTCACCTTCTCTTCATGCTCTCCTCCTCCCTAGCTCTGTGTTTCTCATCTCTTAAGACTGTTTGGAGATGTCAGCCAGAAGGTGCAAGATCCTTAACTCTCTAAATGTCTTTGCTAGATATAGGGTGGAGGTGTTCCTATAGAAAATGGGAAAAATTGCTGTGTGGATCAGGGGTTCCCAATACCTGTCTACTTTATTCAGTATTAGCCTGAGCTTCTTACACTAGGGGTTCAAGGAAAAATCCAGAACGTAAGAAGGCTTCTGTAAATCACAGCTGGCAGAAGAGGTAGGGCTGGTGCGTGGATGCCAGCATTCATCTTTGCCCTCTCATAATGATACAATTGCTGAAGCTGTAAACATTTAGGATGAAACCAGGGGGGTTTGTTTAGTTGGTTTTTTAAATTATGCAATCTCTAAGTGCTAACTGAAGTAATTGCTTTGTTGATGAGATATTTTTAAGGTTAAAATATAGAAATTCTGCCATAAACTTTTTGCTTCTGTGCACGGAAATATTCCAATGCCATTACATTGTGTTTTAATATGTATATTTGCTTGCTGTGTCATTCAGCGAGGTTTTTTTGGTTTGGTTTTGTTTTTAATGTGACTGAGCCACCCAAAATTCCTCAAAGCTTAACAGGGAAGGAGAGAGAGGTGTAAAGCCTTTGAAAGTAACTGAGGTTTGTTGGTGTCCTAAGAGAGGGGAATACTAATGCAGCCCTTTTTATAATTTTGATAGATGCAAGTGAATTCCCCAAAGTTGCTCAAATTCATGTCGAAGAATAAGGAAGCCTGGCCCAATAATTTCCATTCAACAAACAGTAATTTCTAAAAGGATGTGTTAAACAGTTTTTAATATTTATGGTACCAGGAACTGCCATCTCTGTTATTTTTCATGCTACAGTTATTTTGAAAAAATCATCTGGTAAAGTACCCTTCCAGTTAAACCAGTATTATCTTCCTAGAACAGCAGTTATTTTGCAAAATGATATTTTATTGGATTTTTTTGTTGTGTACCCCTAGATGACCTTAACATGTACCTTAAGCATTATAATTAATGCTCAGGAGCTTTTAGTTTATCTAATGGCTACCCTCATGAGATTAATGGGGGAATTGCCTAGAAGTCAAAAATTTTCAGAAGCTTGCCAACCTTCTGTATTTTTTTTCATGTTTCATGTTTGATTTCCAGTGTGTTCTTGGAGTCTGCACTGTTAGCCCTACATGTAATTTCCATGAATTTGAATGGTTTAGGATTCAGTTACACCTTTACATCACATGGTCTCTAATAGAACTTGTGAAATATTTCCTTGTTTCTCATCCATGCTGAATGACTGGATAGTTTTGATGGGCATCTCTTATTTATGGAATTCACTTCTACTCATAGAACCACAGAATTGTTAGGGTTGGAAAAGACCTCTCAGATCATCAAGTCCTACTTTCAACCCAGAACCACCCCCATGTTCACCATTAGAATGTGGCTTCATATCCACATGTTTTTCTGTGGATAAGAGACTGGAGCACCATAAGAAGTTAGCAATTTTGTGTTTTTAAATGATAATCTCTAGAATATTGCTTGTGGTAGTGATATTTCTTAGTTTCATGGGTTTCTTAGTTATGTTTTACTGCATGCGCTTGATCAGCAAAGAGAGAGGGATTAAAAAGATGAGGCAGAAACAAAGGATTTGTTTGGGGTTTTTTCATACATGCCATCTGAAAAATCTACTGTACTAAATAAATGAAATTATTGTAGTGTGCATTTTCTCCCCAGCTAATCTGTTGCTTCACATCTAGTAGAAAACCATCTCTATCACTTTTTTTTTTCAGGGAATGAAATGGGAATAAATATCATGTCTGGCTTAAAGTCTAGTTTGTAGCTTCTTAAGAATTTTTTTTCTCCCTTGCTTTTAGTTGAAGCATCTTGTCATAATGGAGATGAAACAATGGAAACCATTGAGGCTGCTGAAGCACTTCTTAATATGGACTCCCCTGACCCTATGTTGGATGAAAAAAGAATGAGTAAGTGTTTTTTTATGAAAATCGAATCTGTATTTGCCAGGCTTATTTGAGAAAGGGGGAGGGATTCACTACAGATGGTTGCATGGAATTTCTAAGATTTTTTTATAATTTCCAGATAGTCTTTATGTACATAGTTTGAGTATCAGAAATCCAGTGTTGTATGCACTGATGAATGAGGGATTTCGTTACCATGCCAGAGTTGAACAGGAAAGGAAAGAGACAAAAATTATAGCGGGAAGGTGTGGAGTAGGATGGTTCAGATTGCAGTGTTTTGTTTGGTTGATATTTATGCTGTCAGGATAAAAGAACACACACTTACAATTCCAGATTGCCTTAAATATGAATGTGCGATCAGCAGATAATTGTGCTTTTTGTGGGGTGGATTCTGCCAGTCAGTTGTTCTATTTTAGTAGCATTTCTGCTGGTGTAAAATGTTGTCGGCACATATATTGAATTATAAACTAATCTTTTCTCACTTGAAAGACTTAAGTGTCATAGTTTGATTTTATTCTATGTTTGAATTTTTGCTTTAAAGCTAGCTTTTTTAAGTCCTGGCTATGTGCAAATATTCCTTTTGTCCCTTTCCTTTAAGCAGCTATGTTTGGTGCAACTGAAGAGGAAGAAATGGTGCCTCCTATCACACACGTGTCAGTCACACTGGATGGGATCCCTGAGGTGTTGGAAGTTCACCAAGCCCCAGACCCTTATGCTGAATCACCAGAGACTCCAGAATTTGAACAACCAAAGAAGAAAAAAGGTAAGATGCTACCAGAGAACAAGCAGTGCGGGGCAGGAGAGTAGTGAGTGTCTGGAACCATTCTGGGTGTCAAGCCAAAATAATTGAGTGAGCTCAGCCAGAAATGCAGGGAAAGCATTTTCTTCCTGTGTAGTGTGAGCACATGCACAGGTGCTTAGACTGATGATGTTGTAGAGGTAGCAACGATGGCTTATCCTACAGGAATCTCAGCTTGTTCCTATTTACAGTTTTTTCTTCAGAGCAGAATTGCAATACAAGCTATAAAGCTTTTACTGCTGTGAATCCTACTTTCATTAGCTCTTACTTAGCTTCACTGAAGATACTTGATCAGTTCAGAATATGGGATGAGAATGGGGAGTGATTTTTAGCTTTTCTTAAATATTACTGATTTTTTTCTTATTATTAATAGCTACATGCTATAGTAAGTTCCATTTGTAGTAGATTACATTTACACAGTGTAGTGGTGTTCCACTGCAGTCAGTGCTGTGCCAGAGTCATGAAGTGGTGTTAGCCAGACATTCTGCTCCTGTTTTCCCACCTTGCTTCAGCATGGACTCCGTTAGAGGCTCTGAAGCTGGTGTCTGCAGGAAGAGAGTCAAGAGAGAGAGGTTATGTTTCTGGAACTAATCCTAGGGCTCATCCTAGAGCATGAGGACTTTAACAGGTTTGCCTATGTAATAGCCTTTCAGAATAACGCTTCTGCTACCCAGCCATACTCCTGTGGAATAGGAATGCATTTTTATTGCTACTTTTACTGCTAATTTCAAATGTTGGGAATTGTTATGTGTGAGAGAGACCATACTGGCCTGTGAAGATATTGGGGAAGCTTCATGAGCCCCATGTTTGTCACAAGGCCTCGCAGGGATACGTGTAGGTCAGCAAGTCTCTGATTCCCCTAAGAAAGCTGAACTGAAACTGCTGCTGTGGAGGTGAGCTTTACCAGCAGCTGCCCTCAAAGTGCTGCTGGGGAAGCTGCTGTGGCTGTGCACACTACTGTGAGATAACCCAGCTATAAGAGGATTTTAAATTGAGGGGGTTTTGTTTTTCCTGTTTTTTCCCTTCTTCTTTTTAAATGTTGCCTGCTGTGTGGGTCAAAACACGGAGCTGCTGTCTGCCAGACATTTAACCTCTGGTTTGATGCTTTCATACTCTTTTGTGTTGTGCTTCTGCTTACTCCCACTCCTTCCTCCTCCCTAGCTGTAGGTTAGAAAATCAGTTGCTTCACAGAAAATGTATATTTGTTTTAGGAAAAAAAAAGGCTAGAAAAGATACATCAGTTTAGTGTTTCATTAAGTGCTAGTTTTCAGTGAACTTGAGACTTTGTAAAATAGATAGTGTGGTCTGAATGATGTAGAAGTATTACTTCAAAATGTCTGGGGATTTGTAAGGCATTGTTGTACAAGAATTGCTGCAAAATGTTATTAAATTTGTAGTGTGCTTTAGGATAATGTGAAGTGTGGGGAGGGGTTCTTTTGGGGGTTTGTTTGTTTGTAGGGTATTTTTTTTTTAAGTACACTCTGTTTCCTTTCCTTTGGTCAGTTATGAGACGTGGCCAAGGATGGTGATAATTTGACCCTGTCCATATCACTCATGATTTTATAAGGGTTTTATAGATTTTATAGACTTCTAACGTACATAAATCATTAGCTAAACTTAGAGGGATTCACAGTGCAGAGCATTGCCAGCTAACTGTGCCAGAATGGCACTGCCAAGTAGAGTTCCTCCAAGAGAATGTTCACCAGATGCAATGTGGTGGTTTCACTTCCTTTCCTTTTGGCCTTATTGCTGCAGCAGGAGAGCTGTATCCACCCATCTGCTCAACTCCAAACCCATGTTCAGCATGATGTTTGTACTCACGAATGTCTGAGCACTGAGCTGCTCAGCTATGGATCAGAAAGACAGGAAAAACAAAGGGGTGTTAGCCAAAGAAACTTGGAAATTTGCTATATTAATACCTTATTTGTGTTTGCTGTGGAGGATATCTGGCAGCAGATTGTCACATAAGTTATATACATCATATTTTAGATACATGTAATTTATTTTGTTTGTACATACATTATTTTTTTCACAAAACTCATTGAAAATAATACAAGAAAATGCACTTCACATTTTCTGGTGTGGTATAAAACATTTACTCAGGATGAACATTTCACTGCTTAATGTCACCCTAATTTGTAGCACAAATTTCTAACCTGAAGTGTTTTACAGCCTTGGAAATCGGAAAGTGAAAATACCAATTGTAAATCCAATGAACTATCCAAAATTATGGTAGGCCCACATAAGGCTTAGCTCTTGCACACTTTTTATCCTTCCTTTTTGTAACATTCTCTCCTAAAAAGGAATTTAGTGATGTACTCTGAAAAATAACAAATTCATGCTCTATTGAAGCAAAGGAGGAAGCATGCTAGTGATTAATGTGCTTTAAAAAAATATCTTCTTTTAAACAAAAGAAACATGTCTGATGTGTCTCTGTTAACTGTTTTTTGATGGTATCAGTCAGTGCCTAGAGATTATAGCTCACAGTGCAGTCTAAAACTATCCAAATAAAGTATCTTTAGCCCAGATATACAGCAGTAACAGCAATACATTTCTGTAAACAAGTTTCACATCCTTCACTGGTTTCTAATTTTGGATGGGCTTTTTACGGAGTCCTGAAGTAGTCTAAGCTGAAGAAAGAGAGCCTAGAATTGCTTTTGCAGTTGTAATCATATGTAGTAGTCTAGGTTATCTCTAATCAGAAGTGCATAAATTATATGGGATCAGTACTAGGAGTAGTTCAGTCCTGACCTAATTTATCTCTCATCCACTTCATTTCCTATTTAGAACTGAACTCATTTAGACATAATGTCGAAATTACTGATATCAAAATAATGCTTTCTACTCCTTAATGGCTACATTTACATCTGTGTGAGAGGGGAAATGAGACAACGGAGTCCTCCCACAGCTCTAATGAGGGAAAGTACTTAGCCAAAGTTACTCTGAGGGACTTCTTGTGGGTTAGAAGCTCATGCAAGTGACATCATCTAGGACATTTTAAGTAAAACAGACATTTCTGCAACCTGCAGTGGTGAGTGGAGAAAAGCTGCTAAAATGTGCTCCAGTAGTTCTTTATCCTTTCATATCATGATATATGAAGAAAACAATGTTGTAGGTTTTCCCCCCTCCTACCTTTTTTCAAATCAAGGACAACATTACTGACCAAAACAGTGGGTGTCATTTGTGTCCCAGTCTCAGTCATGAATCCTGTCTGGATGAAAGCAAGAAAATTAGATGACTCCAGGTTTAGCTTACTTACTATAGCTCTCTTGACTAGCTATTCCATGCCTCTCTTCCCCCATTCACTGTCAAAAACAGAAGGTACAAAGATGGACTTAGCAAGACTGCTAATTTGAAAAAGTGAGTGCTTAAGCCAGTTTCTTACGATTTCTCTATAGATAATGGTAGTTTAAGATGAAGGAAGTAGTGCAGGCTGGCACTGAGCTGGTTTTTTTTTTATTTTCAGAGCCGGTGAAAAACCTTCTCTCAGTCTGCAGCAGAGCTGTTTCATTACTAAAACAGCCCCGCAAAACAAAACCAAAACTGGAAAGTTAGAGTGTAAGAGATTGCATAGACTTTTTGGTCTTGCTTCTTTAGAACATCAACTCTTTTGAAATGCAATAAATAGGGAGAAAAAAATTTCCTTTAGATTTTTAACTATGGCAGTATTCTATCTGAACTAGAAATATGTTTCTCTGAGTCTTATTTGTGCTTAGTCTATTCTACCTCTCGAAAGATTTTAGGTAATAAAACAGGTAACGTCAGTGTAGTAATGGGTAACTGCAAAACCTGGCAGGATAAAGTCTTACATCATAAGAAAGTTCTGAAGGTTTCTGATTAATTATATCATCTGTAAAAGCTGCCATTGCAGGGAACAAGAACTAGTAAAAGAATAGATACAAGGTTTTATATTGAAAAATATTTCAGCATGACTTAGCTTTTTTGTTCCCTTCTGTGTTGGTAGTTGATTTCTCAACATTTTCAAATGAGTGCTTTTCATTTTTGTAATAGGTTTTAAGTAACTTCTTCCATTCAGTCTTCCTCACCAGAGAGCCACCATGCTTATGACTTCAAAAACTCATATTTTTACTGTTACTGGTTCTTCTGACCTTCATAAACAATGACTTTCCTTTACCTGCAGCCACTGTAAAAAAGGTGTAAAAGACAATAGGACTGAAAAAAAATGTTTCAGATTGCAGAGTAGTTTGCTGATGTCATTGTACACTTATATTAAAGATATATTAATATCAATAATAATATCACTCAATAGATTTAACAGGGAGACAAGCTTGTTTTGTCCCTATCTTCCAC
>VWYI01009654.1:0-23587 GCA_013399455.1 Anthoscopus minutus
TCTAATAGCTAAGAAACGAAAAAAAAACACATGTAACCCCCAACAAATGTAAATTGGGTTTATTGTGTTGTTATATCCCATCATTGAAATTTCCAGGCACTTGTCATTGCTTATTTAATAGATCTCTTCAGAAAAAGAAATAAAGGAATTTTTTACAGTTTAGTAGGTATGAGTTTCTCTGGAACATATCAGGATTGGTATTTAGCTTTCAGGAGGATTCTACATTTTGTAAAAGTTCAACACAGTTTCCTTATAGCCTGTCTTGTGAACAAGCAGAATTCAATTACAGGAGTTCTTGAATGACATCCAGTCCCCTACCTCAAGGCTACCAGCTGGTGCCCAGCAAAACAGTCTCCTCTAAACAAGCATCAGTTTGCCCTGTAGACCTGAGGCACCTACATGTGGAGCACCTGCTTTCTTTCTGCTGACATGAGAAGAAACAGAGACATCTAGGGCTTACTGCCTAAGTTATTGCAGGATCTTAAAATTTAGGTGCAAATTTTACGTTTCAGTAAATGTAGCATATATTCCACCCTTAGAAGTTATTTCATGTGTAGTGCTTTATTCTTGTGGCTTTTGTTAATTCTTGTGAATTGAAACCAGACTTCCACACGGAGCTTACGTGGGGTTTTTTTGTTTTTATGAGTCGTTAGACTATTATAAGCCTCTAGGAGGGCACAGATTTCTACATATTGTGCACTGACATGCAGACTAGACTATGAAATCACATGTTTTGAAAGCAGTTCTGCATATCGTTAATTTAATAATCAAAGACTGCTGGCCTTCCATAATGTGTTCATTGTTCTTTAAGCAGAACCAACTCAGCTGTTTTCCAAAAGCCAAAATGTATTTTGAAATGAATGATGATGATGAATGATGGTCTTAAAAAAAATCTTCACTGACTACAAACTTTGGGATGCTTTAAAGGTAGAAGAATCAACTTGAAGTCACCTCAGCTGGATAAAATAGTAACTGGAATTCCACAATAGCTGGAATATAAAGCATTTAATTTAAAAGAGGCAACGCTGGAATCCTAAATTTGCCTGCAACTAAATTTGCATGTATGCTTTCTGCTGCATGCAGAGCATCACTCATTAAATGTAAGATCTCCATCTGAAAGGTAATAGTGTCTGTCCATCATGCCGAATGTCCTATCATACTGGCAAAATGGATTTTTATTGAAGATGTAAGTAGTGCTGCAGGCCTGTGATGGAGCTGAAGCTGAATTAGGTTGCGGGTTCGTAACTGAGATTCCGTGGGGAGTGGGGAAAGTCCCCCTGGAAAGTAATCATGCCTAGGCCACAGATGGCTTGTCTTGCTTCCATTTTCACCCCTTATGAATTATTTGTCCCTGCTAGTTGAAAAGGTCATGGGTCAGTACTGCTCCAAATCCCCTGGATTTTGACAGAAAAAGCATCTCATGAATAATGAAGCATGGCTTTGTGCACACCAGGGTAACAGCTGGGTGAGGAATAAAGGATCCTCCCCACAGAAGGAACTTCTGTGTATGTTTTGAACAACTCATCACCATGCACAAGAAGTCAATTTGTATCTGCAAGTATTAGTACAAGCTCCTAACCAGAGGACACATGTTCAGGAAAAGCTGAGAACAATGTCTTGCACACTCCCAATCCCAAAGAGTGACAGTATTTGAAATGAAAAATGTTCCTTGAAGTGGCTTGCTATATAAATCATTTGGAAGTCTGTCCTTATCAGTTATTTAGAAGTGCTGAATTTTAGCTGAAAAAATGTAATAGCAGAACTCTGGTCGAGTCTTGGCTGATAACCTAAATGTGCTGACCATGAGAGGCATACAGATTATACCTAAAATCCAGAGACCAAAAATGAACTTTGAATTTTCAAGTACACAACAAGCTCTGAGAAAATAAGTCAAATTCAGGTATTTTTCAGCTTTGGCTGGGAGTCCAAATTCTATCCAACTTGATCTGTTGCTGACTGTGAATGACAACTGGCTGAATAGAAGAGCAAGACAGGTGAAACCAAGGGCAGCTATTTCAGGAGGCAGCACCAGTCAAAATGGCAAAATAGAAGAAATATTGGTCCAACCTGCCTTTCTGTAATTTAGATCAAAATATGCCACAAAAAATGCATAAGAGGTTTTGCCAAGGTCTGACATAAACTATTTGTCTTTGTATATTTCCAGTTCTATGCATAGATAATTTTATATTTATAATTGATTCCAGACACTGCATATTCTAAATGACTGTATGTTGGGTGGGGCTTGTAGGTGGGAAGGAGTTAACTTCTTTTAAACAGAAAGATTTAGGCAGGAATGTAAGAAGTTTGGGGCTTTATGGTTTTTTTGGGGTGGGTTTTTTTGGTTTCTTTGTTTTATTGGGGTTTTTTGCTAGCAATAGATCTTTGAATATACTCTGAGCATATTGGAATATATTACATTATTTGTCAAAACTGTTGCAAATGAGGTTCATGAGCTGACTCAGTCTATGGGCTGATTACATAAGCTACCAGGAAACCAGGTCAAAGCAAAATTTTCTTTAGGGAACTACCAGGTTAGAGACAGGTTTTTCCTTGCCTTACCACAAATAAATTTTGAAAGATTTTTCAAGAACCACACAAAACCTAACTTTTTACAGGAACTAGAAGAGAAAATTGTGCTTTTACAGGCAATGAAATCTCATTGCCTGTAAAAGAAAAACAATCTATTTTTTTCCAGATGCTCCTCAGGGTAGTAACCTGAAAACATTTTGCCACTGAAATAATTTTTGCACACAGATAATCCTGAGGCTTTACAGTACCTTCCAGTCAACTACCGGTTTGGAAGTCTCAAGAGCAAGTGAGACACTGTCTTGGTATTTACCCTATACTGTAAAATTCTGTTTATCCAGCACACACTATGTGTGTATGTATGACATTTGAGTAGAAATTAATCGAGTGTATATTTTCTTCTTTTCTTTTCTTTTTTTTTTTTTTAACTTGGAGGGTTTGTTTATTTGTTTATCACTATTTTCTCCCTGGAGGGGGACTTCCTACAGGAGACATTGCACAGGATCCTGATGAGTTTGTGGTACAGTTATCAAAAGGACAGTTGTGAGTGTGGTATTAAACTAACATCTTTAACGGGTCAAGCTTTCACTTGAAGCTTTTCTGTGTCTCTGTGTTTGATTTTTTGTGTTCTGTGATCCCAGAATTTCAAGATGCTATTTACTACAAACCTATTTAAAACCTTGTGGTGGATAGCTATACCGTGAGTATAGTCCGAGAGAAACAGGCTGAATAAAATATAATTCTCATGATGCTCATCACATGATGCTTAATTAGTCCTCATTTGGAGGAGCTGAGAAGCTGTGAGCCAGAATAATCAGTGCTTTTATGGATGGTAATGCCAGATGAATCTTCAGAAGAAAATGACAAAAATGTTTGGGTTTTTTTTTTTTTAACTTTCAGGCATCATTAGATTGCAGGATATGGGAAATGGAAGCTCAGGAAATCAATTTACTTGACTTCTCCATCTCTCTGCATAGCTGGATGAGCTACTGAGAGAAGTCATGGTCCAGAGTTTTTGGTCTATTACAAACCAAAAATAATCAAGGCCAACCTGGTCCTAGAACAAGCTGGCATAATACTCTACCTCACCTTCATCCACAGCCACAGATAGCAGGTTGTAAGAACTCCCAGTAAATCATATAAATTTAGCTCCAGTTTTTGCAGGAAGGAACTGGGTATTTATGCAGCTATTTATGCAGCTGCAGCTGTTATCTTGCATATTTGTTTGTTTTTCACAGACACCATTATGGAAAAAAAAAATCTTCCTCTAGAATTGATAAGTCCATTTCAGCCCCCACTTTGATAATTAGCACTTGATGAAGCTTGTAACACTTTTCATCAATACTTGGTGTAACACTTTTCATCAATACTTGGTGTCACTACCATGCATTAAGTGCTAATACATTATTTCTAGGAACATTAAGGTTCAGAATGATTGCCACAGTCATTGTTTTATGGAGTCAGCAAATTAGAGAAACGAGTCACAGGAATCTTAAAGTCCATTAGCCTGTTTTTATTGTATTTCCAGAGGATGGTATGTCAACCTATGTGAGTTGAATGGGTTTTTTTCTTTAATTTTAAAGTAATATTAAAGAGAAATTTAAAGTAAGCTGTAAATATGCATTCAAGACATTAAAAGAATTTTTCCTGAGAATTAATGAATGTGATAAGTGCCCTGTGGTGCTGAATTTTCTTTGAAGTCAAAACTGAGAATTCTGGTTGGTGATTTTCTAGATGATAAGAACATTCGTCTGATAGCAACAATTATTTTTCAGTGAAAGCTACTGCAACCTGCAATATCATTGTACTCTGTTCCTAGTTTTATCACTGTCTTCTTGACTTCTATTCCGCTCGAAGACTGAGTCCCTTGCTTCTGCAAGGCACTTCACTAATCCCTACAGGCACCATGTCTTTTCAAATTAAACCACAAATGTGGCCTTAAAGTACTGGTGAAAATCTAAAGTAAATCTTCAAGGGAAAGAAAAATACAATTTATGCTGGAAGTCCAAATTAGTAATTCTTAAGCTTCCATAAAAGTGTGAATGGGAAAAGAGAAAGTGAATAAATTTGAAATGTTTCAACCCAGATTAGTATTTGGTACCTTTAATTTCCTGGTGTTTCTGGGCTTGTCAGTAATATTTTGGGGGGAGTAATGTGTCAGCAGTCATAAGGAAGCCATTGTGTTTATGGGAAAAAAAAAGCAGAAAGTCCTTTTAACATTACTCTCCAGTCCATGAGTACATAATCACCTCCTACACCAGAATAGCTGGTGATAAAGAAAGAGGGCACAGCATGAGCTGGGAGTGAAATACCTGACATGCAGCACCATTGTGCCTGTGAGTATAGTCTGGGGGTTTTACTCAAGATTTAGCCTTGCACACTGCAAATGATGCTGCTGTGCAACCAATAGTCACAAAGCAGAAATGAGTGCAGAAGGATCTGGAGGTGGTTTTCAGCTTTGTGCAGCTGCTTTTCCCTGCTGCCTGGCATCTGGGTCTGTTAAGTTCCAGAAGGAAAAGAGCTGATGCTGTTGAGCTGAAACAGTGGTAAGTGGTGCTTGGAGGATGCCAGATTGAAGTGGGAGCATGAAGAAGTCAGATTTGGCTAGTCATGGGCCTAAGTAGATGGGATCAGAGTTGGCAGTGTCTGGTTCAGAAAACTGCATGCCACCATTAGAGTAAATGACCTCTTAATCAAGAGGTGTGCACATGTGATCATCCAGGTCATGTTTGGAAATTCAATGGCCAAATGTTTAAGGGCATTAAAGGCTCATAAGGATAGAGAGGAGCACCAAATGGTATTTTCAGAAGTGATTCCTATTATTTATATTGTAATAAAATATGTGGGAATCAGGCAGTGAAGTACTTAATGCCACCCTGAGAAAATTCTGCAAGGTGCCTGTTTTTATCAGTATGTGCCTACGTGCCTCTTAAAACCCTGGCTGTCAGAGACATCTCTTACCTGTAAGGCTTTAGCAATGCTGAGTAGCAGAGATTGAAGAAGGATTAAGAAACAAACGCTGCAGTGTTTGAGCCCTCCCTGTGTAATATATGTGCATGGCTCTATCTGTGTGTCTGGAGCCACACAGATAGCAAGGGACGTGCCACCAGAAAGCAAGGATGTGGCACATAGACTTCCTAAGAGGCATCAAAGCAGAGAACAAGAAAATCAGAGCATTGTCTTGGATTCCCATTCCCCTGAGAAGATGAAGGGAGGACATGTTTAGTACCTTGTTCCTTAGATCACAGTAGCAAAAGTACAACCTGGCTCCAGGGCTAAATAAAGAAGGAAAATAAACTAAGTCCTGCTACCAGCTGTGATGGAGAAAGGCCTGCTGTGTTCTCCAGAAGGATTATTGGTATTACTGGTAACCAGAGAGATGCACATAAAATTGTATGAAGAGTAGAAAGGTAAACTTCCAACACTGGAAATCAGAAGTATAAAGAAATAGGAGATTATTCTTTTGCAAAAACCAGTCTCTTCAAAATCTTATTGTAAATACTATCTCGCAAAATAGTCTAGCAGTATTGTATTTTATAATATGAGCTAATTAGTGAAACATACAGGAGACAACAGGACCTTGAAAGAGTCAGCCTAGAAAGCCTTCATCAACTGTGTAAGGGACTGTAGTTTAAATGCAAAGCTGGTGAACATTCACATGCATAGCAGCAATCAAGCAACGACCAAGAGAATATAGCAAGGAGCACAGAGACACATGAAGCTGCAGATCAGAATACTTCTGTGACACTAAACGTCAGGATGTGAACAGAGGAGCTGAATTCAATGTCTGGAAGGCCAGCAGGTCCTGTGGAGTAAAACTTGATGATGAAAAGCAGGGTCATAGACAGACTGGAAAGTCATGTCAAAGCCTGTAGGGAGAGCAGCTAAAGCAAAAAACAGAGCACAATCAGGAAACAAGCACTGATTTAGAGTTTGGAGGTAAAGGATACTAGGCTGTACAAAGTGGAAAAAATGAATGTTTTTTAAGTGCCAGGCTGGCACCAGATGCAGTAATACTGGACAAACCAGATATAGGCAAGAAACTGAATGTCAGGTAGATAGATACATATAGAACTGTGAAGACATCTTTGGGATTATTCACAGGAAGAAAGCAAATTGTCATCCAGCAACAGTGAACGGCAGTTACATGATTTCCTAATCCCTTAGGCTGTATGTTAGTACAGGCATAATAGAAAGCACTGGAGATCATGCTCTCAGAAATACAGAAGACACAGAAGGCCCCACTGTCAGTGCAAACAGGCAAATAGATGATGCTTTGACTGCTGCTCTGCTCTCTTGGCTTGAACTCATCGTTCTGCTGGCTCAGTCCTGGGTGCCTGCAGTTACCACTCCAGACTGGGGCAGCTGCACCTCTGCAAACTGACTTTGCTGCAGTGTGCAGAGGGAGGATCATAGGAGCTAAAGGGTTAGCATGTGTCTTACAAGAAAGATGAAGCATTGGTCAGCTCCCAGAGCTGGATATCATTGCTACTAATGGAATGAGTCCTGTGATTGGAGTGCTGACACCGAGGGCTACAGGCTTCAGGGGTAGGCAGGACAGGTAAAGGGGGGCGTGGCACTATAAGGAAGGGAGAGGTTTGATTGCAGAGCCCTTAGAGTTAGTGATGATGTGATGAAGAGCCTCTGAATAAAGACTGGGGGGAACAAAAACAAATATTGTAGAGGTTGTTTACTACTGATTGCCTAGTCAGGATGTAAGCACCAGTGAGTATTCTATAGGCAATTAGGAGAACTCTCTGGATCAGTAGCTCTTGTCCTTATGGGAGACTTCATCTTCCCAGACATCAACTGGAAATATCATACTTCTGTGACAAGTCTTGGAAATTCTTGAGACTTACAGGAGAAAACTGCTTGTCATTCATACTAAGTGAGCCAACTAGGTAAGATGGCCTCCTAGATTTACTGTTTGTGAATACAGAATGACTCATGAGGGATGTGACAGTAGGTGGCTGTCTTGGCTACAGTGTTCATGAAATGGCTGAGTTTAGGATTTTTACTGTAAAGACATAAAAAGATGGCAGAGTTGCTTCCCTGGACTTTATGAGAGCAAACTTTATGCTATTGAGGGCATTACTTATTAGAGTGCCCTGGAAATCTTTTAAGGACCTTGGGAGTCCACATATGCTGGCCAGTCTTCAAGATTCACCTTTTTGAAACCCAGGAGCAGACAACTTCACCATGCTTTGAGTCAAGCAAGCAGAGCAGAAAACTAGTTTGTCTGAACAAGGAACTCCTCGTGTAGGTCAGGAAGAAAAAGAAACTGTAGGACCTCTGGAAACAAGGTTAGGCTTCTCAGAAACCAGAGTACAGACCTGTGGTTCATTTACACGGGAAGAAGACATGAAAGGCCAAAGCTCAATTAGAGCTGAAACTGGCCAGTGTTGTCTCATACAACAAGAAGGGCTCTTTTTTTCAGATGAGGTCTTAAGAAAATATTGGGCTGAGATTTGGTGAAGGTGGTGAATACTTGGAAATACTTGGTCAATCTGACTAACAGGAATGAAGAAAAAGCAGCTGCATTCTATGCACTTTTTGTCTCAGCCTTTAGTAGACCTTCAGCTTCACAGTCTCCTGAGCTGGAGGACGACAAATGTGAGAACAGTGACTTTCTGTTTGTGGACACTGGAATTGTAAGGGATCAGCTGTATCAGCTGAATGTTCACAAGTCCATGGGGCCTCATGGGCTTCATCCAAGTGTTCTGAAGGAGCCAGTAGCAGGACCCCTCTCAATCATCTGTCAAAGATCTTGGATGTTTTGTGAGGTCCTGCTGACTGGAAGCTTGATAGTGTTACTCTAGTCTAAAAAGAAAGGCATGAGGGAAGACCCAGGGAATTACAGACCTGTTAATTTAGACTCAGTTGCTGGAAAAATTATGGACATCATTATACTGGGTACTACTGAAAGGCATTTAAAGAATAATACAGTCATAAGGAACAGTCAATATGGGTTCACAAAAGGGAAGTCCCATTTAACTGATTTGATATCCTTCTCTAATAGGGTCACCTGCCTAGTGGATGAAAGGAAAGCAGTGGACACTATTTTTTCAGGATTTTAGTAGGCTTTTGATACTGTACCTCAGCATCTTTCTGGACAGATTGCTCAGCCATGGAATGAGTGGACTTGTGATGCACTGGATAAGAACTGGCCAAAGGCCAGATCTCAAAGGATTGCAGTGAATGGGGCTACAGCGGTCTGTTGACAGCTCACCAGTGGTGTTCTTTGGGATTCAGATTTAGGGCCAGTTCTGTCCTATGTATATGTGTATGTGTATGTGTATGTGTATGTGTATGTGTATGTGTATGTGTATGTGTGCCTATGTATATGTATATGTGTATATACATGTATATATCAATGACCAGGATGCAGGAGTTGAATGCATCACTACCAATTTGCTGATGATACCAAAGTGGGAGGTGCTTTTGACTCTCTTGAGGTACAAGATACCTTGCAGAGGGATGTAGATACACTGCAGCATTAGGCAATGATTAATGGGAGGAAATTATTTAACAATTCAAAATGCTGCATTCTGATCCACCTAGGATGGCGTAATGCCAGGCACAAGTATGGATTAGGAGAGAGGAGTGGATGAAGAGCAGCCCTGCACCTGGGGCTGCTGGTGGACAGGAGGCTCAGTGTGAAGGAGCAGAGAGCTCTGGCAGCCCAGAGGGCAAACCCTGTCCTGGGGTACATCACACAGAGTATCACCAGTCACTCAAAATTATCCTGCTGTATTCAGTGTTGAATGGTCTCAGGCCTCACTGGCCTCACCTGGAACAGTATGTGCAGGTCTGAGCCCCATCATGGAAGGAGGATGTGAAGGTTCTTGAATGCATCCAGAGGAGGACAACAGATCTTGTGAAAGGACTGCAAGGAATGTCCTAAGAGAAGCAGCTGAGGACACTGTGATTGTCTAGTTTGGAGAGAAGGAGACTAAGGGGTGACCTCATTTCTCTCTACAGCTTCCTGAGGAGGGGAAACGGAGAGGGAGGTGCTCAGCTCTTCTCCCTGGTGTCCACTGGCAGGATGCATGGGAGTATGACCTGTGGAATGTCCCACAGCACATTCAGACTGGACAATAGGAAGCATTTCTTTACTGAGAGGGTGATAAAACTCTGGAACAGGCTTCCTAGATAAGTGGCTGATGCCCCAAACCTATCAGTGTTTAAAAGGCATTTGAGCAATGCCCTTAATTGGTCAACCTTGAAGTGGTCAGGCAGTTAGATTAGATAGTCGTTGCAGGTCGTTTCCAATATAAATATTCTATTCTACTCCATTCCATTCTGTCTTATTCTATCCTTTCCTTTTGTGATCTTCTCTGCCTTTACAGTTGCACCCTAAGGCTGTTCATTCAGATCTGTTTTCTTCATGAGGTAAAATCTAATTTTTTTCCCTAGCAAGGAAGAGTGGGCACTGATGCATTTTCTGTTTTCTTAGAGACAGTTTCTCTAGTCCAGAGCAGGCATACAGTGGTAGAACAACATGAAGTTTTAACTAGTTGATTTCTCACTTACCTCTTAGACAAGGCAGCTGCCAGGTGTCTCAGCCCAACATCGTCTACAATCCCTAACCCAATTAACCAGCTCAACATAACAAATGAGGGATCATTCTCCAGCTATCCCTTAATTTCTTAGTGGGCTGGTGTGTTTTTTCTGTAAGTTGATACTAGCTCACTGATGTGACAGGCAGTGTTAATAAAGCCTTAGTCACAGAGATGGAAAGAATGCTTTTTACACATAGGACAAAGAGCTGCCTGGATCCTTCTTTGTCTGAGCAGGCAGCCAGATAGTTAGATGAAATCATGAGAAAAAGGAGATGTACTTGTCAATACATTTCAATGATTGAGTGTAGATGCTGGTGAGAGATGAGACATCTTGCTGCTTTTTTGCCAAAAACTATGGAATCACAGTGCAGTGTTTCCATGTTTTGCTGCACGATTTCCTGATGATACTGTGTTCATACACAGCAAAGCAATATAGCTCAGCCATGCACTGTCAGGACAGAACACTAATAATTATGTGGCTTCTTTGGACTGAGGTAACCTTGAAATCCAGTAATTAGTAGCAATGTGTGTCTTGGTTTAAGCGCAAAAATTGTCCCTATGTTTGTGTTCCAAAATATTTACTGTTTGTTAGACAGAATTTTGAAACCTAAAAGCTGTAGTGGAGGCCTGTGAACTGCTCAGAATCTCTTCTGTGTGTAACACACTCTGCCTGAACCTGCAATTTGTGGGTATTGGTTCCTGCTTTGCATTCTGCATATGGACATGCATACAGCATATGGTTCGACTTACTAAAAAAACTTTTTGCTCGAGTAAACCACTACAAGTCCCATCAGCCCAGCTCAGCCCTGTCTGCAAGGAAGATCTGTTGCTACAGGCCTTGGCATTAGTTCAGGAGACATTTCCAGTCAGGTTTCATTTCTGACATAGATGAATGAGGACTTTGGTGAGACAACTCAAAAAGAGATTGCCCTACATAATTTGGCTGAGCATTAGGCTTTGAGAAATAAATGATTACATTTAGAATTGCCTTTCATATTAATAGCTGGAGAAGATCTGTCCAGCTGTCTATACGAGAGTGGAGATTTATTTTCTGGAGTAAAAGTGGAGTGAACTACTTTCTCCATTCAGAGAAAGTTTCAGGTTGGGTAGTCACCTTTTTTTGAAGGAGAAGAATATTTCTGATGATAAAAAGATTATATAGAAATAAGACTGCATTTTGGAAATTACATAGTATCTTCTCCAGAGATCCATAACTGTTAACCAAAAGAGTACCAATTTAAAAACAAGTTTTTGAGGGGAAAAGGTTACTTTTAGCCAAGTACTATTGCAGACATGCACATGCTGAGCTGACTTTACAAAGCAGTTAGGTACTATTGCATTGTAAAACTTCTAAGATGTGCATACAGCATACAACTAAAATTTCTCTCTGACAGGTACATGAAAATTATGCTAATCCTTTGCATCAGAAATGAATTTTTTTAATTTGTCAGGCTAGAATATGCCTTTTTTAATGCAATATCATGAAGTTAGAAAATCTAGGAATTTATTAAATATGTGGTTTATTCTTCTATGCCTTCACCCCACAGCAATTTAGGAAATGATGGGCTTCATCTTAAATCCTTGTATGTTCTTCTTTGTGTATTTTCAGGATTCCTCTTTGATTGGAACAGCCACAGTGGCTGGTCCCAGGACAAGTGCAATAATTGGAGATCAGGGAACACCACCGAAGGTCCAGCTCCCCCTCAATATGTAAGCAGCTCATCTCAGTCACTGTGTACTCTTTGTTTCCCATTGTGTGTGTGCATGCGTGTGCGTGCTTGAAACCTGAGTGCCCAAATCTCAGCTCAGGCGCATTCTGAGAAGAGAGAGATTGCAATTTCAAACATGAGGCAGCCCTGCTGAAATTGAAAAATTAATAGTGAAAGGCAAGACTTCCCCCTTTCTGTGTGAGCCCTTTTAGACTTTAATTATTATAGCTGTACAGATCACTGTGAAGCAAACTGAGTACCTCTGAGCTAGAGAAAATCTTCTTTCATTTAAAGCTCTTAAAAAGTTGTAGTCCCACACAATCAAACACCTGATATATTCATGATTAACGAGAAAAAATGGCCCAGTTGCACTTTTTTGGTGCCATCAACAATGAATGAACTTCACATCTTTGGCATATGGTCTTGTTGAATAGTGCACAGAATAACAGAAGGTTCACAGAACAAAAAGAGTAAACTTCATTATAGCAAGTCTCTTCTAGCCTGGTTGTTTTATCTGATACTTGTTTAATTAACTAACGAATCCTTTCCTCTTAACACACAGGACAACTATACATACACACACATATGCACATCCATATTTTTGGGTTTTATGACACAGCTAAAACAAGGCCTAAATTCACAAAATCCTAAAAATAATAGAGATCTTCTTTAAGAACAATAGGGGTGTTGGATCAGAACCAAACAAATTACTTCTTAGCTACTTATTTGAGTTCCTTATACCTGAGGGATTCCACACATCACTGAATGCCCCACAGAGAGGTCTCATCATCACCCTGTGGTCGCCCTGCATGGCCTGTGGGGCACATGGTGGGGCACATGCTTATTTCAAGCTTTGCCCCGACTAGGAAGTGGTACCTGGCAATATTTGAAGTACCTAGTTGCTGAATCAGGACATTTTCTAGCTCTCTGGCAATGCCCCTGACTCCATGCCTCAGCAAGCCTCCCTTTCTCCCTCCCATGCTTCTCCTGTCATTTCCCTTGTGAAGCAGCCTTGTAATCTGGTCTGTCATTCTGCATTTGTGAGCCAAGTTCCAGTCAAACAGGATGCATTATTTGAAAGCTCTAGCAGTAGCAGGGAGAAAGTCCTGGGGCTTCTGCGTTATAAGCAGGGTCACAGGCAGCTACCCAAAGCCAAGAACAATTCACACTTAGACTTTTTTTAGTGAATTTCTAATAAACATTTTGGATTCTTCTAGGTCCTACTCCCAACCCTTAGCCTCACTGTTTCATGTAGCCCAGAATAATCTGATACTACATTTTGCAAGATTTCAGATTGTTGTTTTAACACTTTCTTCTAGGCTGCACAGAGTTAGCTGGTGAATTTTCACACCTAAAATCTAAAGAACAGTGAAATGTGTCCAAATTCAAAGACTTTGGCTTAAGGCAAAATCATCCTCAGCAAACGGGACCACTAGATCTGATTTCCTGCCAGAGGAAAAACCCAGAAACAAATTCTAGGCAGGGAAGCTGCCTGCAATCAAATTGTTTTCAGCCATGGATGAGAGCAGGCATCCTCCCAGCTCTCCCACAGCCACCTCCCTGCCAGGAATGGAGTTTATGCCTGCCCACAGGGTGGGCTGTAGACCCAGGCTGGGCCTGTCACTAGGTTTGGAGAACTCTGTGTCTCTGCAAGAGTAGACACCCCAGGGATGGGCATTCTCACCACCCCCCACACAGAAGGTAGGACTGCTGGTCCACAAAGGAAGTGCTGATCCCTTGTGTAGTCCCAGGGTCACCCTATATGACTGTCACACACAAGCTTTCATCACTTTAGCCAGACAGAGATCAGTCTGTTTTGGTGTGGTGTCTGTGCTGCGCTGCTGTGCACCTGCTTTTAGTCTCTGCAAGGATTTCAATACTCAATCCAGAGGATGTTTGGGCTCTTTGTGATATTGGATATTCAGACTTAGTGGTAGTTGTTTTGTTGGAATTTGCTGGGTGAAGCTAGTAGTAGAGAACAAAAACTAATAGGAGATCTGGAGATAGCTGTAAGGCACAACAACCTATGATCCACTTAGGGTAATTTTCTTTGTACCTTCTTCCAGAATCTCCACCTGTAAATTACATTACTACCCCTTGGGGGAAAGGGCTAAGTGAGTGTATCTAAAATGCTCTATCCCTGACCCCCTGCTTTACCCATAGCTTCTGAATCTGAGCCCTGTGTAAGCAGCAATTTCAAAAGGGACAGTCAAAGCCAAACTTTCTGCTCCCTTGAGTGAGTGTAGTCTGACACTTTTCTGTTATGTCCTTGCAGAGCGCAGTGCTGAAGGATTAGCACTGAAGCATGCAACCTTATTTCTTGTCAGGGTGACACATTCTAATGTTCTTCAGATCATATGTAGTATCATGTTTTCCGTCAGGTGAACAGCTATAGACCTGCTCAAGACAACCTCATTATAGGGTAAAAAAAGGATGCACAGGGTGGTTTCTCCCTTCTGTTAACTGATGAAATACAGTTTCTGATTAGGTCTTTGTACCCCATGTGCATGGTAAACAGACCCAGGCACATCAGCCTAAGATTCCCCACGGAGATGTTACCAAATATTTCATATTCTGCTCATTACTTCTGTTTATTTACTACCGTCAAAACAAAAATAAGAAAATATATGGTACAATAAAGAAGTAGAATCAAGAAAAATAACAGGATTTATTTCTCAATTATATTTTCTGGAGAGCAGAAGTAAAAAGTCATGTATCATTTTTATTGGCTGAAAATCTACAATCACAACTGCTAAAGTTGTTGGTTTTTTTTCCTCTGGTTCACTGCTATAAGGTGGACAGCAAGCCTCTTCTTACCCACCCCTGAGCCTAAGAGCATTCTGCTGCACTTGGTAGTGTAAATGCACTTTCTCTGTTTTCCCATTTCTCTTAATCTATCTTCACTGCTGGTAAATCACAAATAAATAAAAAAAACCTCAAGAAGGCACAACCTTGCTCAAGAATTACCAGAAATCCCTTTTTGCATTTGAAGAAAAGCGACAGTATAAAAAAAATCTGGTATTTACAAAGAAAGTGCTGTTTTGTATGTGTATTCTTGCTATTCTATCTCAACTTTCCATCATTTCCCAAAGTGCAAGCAATCGTTCTTAATTTTTAACAAGAATCTTTCTAAACAGAGGGAGTATCTGTAGGGATTTTAAGCTGTAGTCATTTCACAGCACTAGACACTTCCCTGAAGTAGTAACAATAGAACAAAAGAGAGATAAATAGAAAGGTTCTAAACAAAGGGGATAAATAAAAGCTGTAATTAAATAAATAAAAAGTTCTACATATTGGATCCTATATTAAAGATTAGAATACTTGCATACAAAACATCTGAAATCAAATTCTACCACTTCACTTACTCAAGTAAAAAACCTCTTGCAGAATGTGGCCCTTTCTCACTTTTTGTTTTACCAGCATAGTAGAAGAACTACCATACCAGATCAGTTTGGTGTGTTGCTTCTAAACTTGGCCAGAATAAATAGTATCAAGAAAGCTGCAAGAAAAGCTTTTGAAATAACCTTCCCATAAGAAAATTTTCTTCTTAAACTCCACAAGAGAAGTGGATCCTACCCAGAAGCATATGAATGCATACTTCTTCCAGATGTCAGGATTTGCAAAGCCCTCTTACTCATGCCCTTGTTACTCTGGCTGTCACTGTAATTGTCCTGTTTTTCTGAAACTGTTGCTAAGTCCTTAACTTCCATACTGCTTTGGGACACTGTTTTGCTTTGGTTGTGCCCCGAGTGAGAAGCACATCTCATCAACTTCTAAATTACCTTTTACTCTGATTAGTTATTCCCATCCAAGAATCCATTCTCTGCCCTTCCTTGTTTGTGAATCACCCTGTAATGATGTCCCTTTTTAACTACAACTTCTGAACAGTGCTTCTGGTCACTTTCTGCTCTGTGAGACTGGAGTTGGAGCAGGAGAGTTGGTGGCTGATGTCATCTGTGTGCCTTCTCCCTGTGTGACCTCTCCCCACAGCTACCTAGCCCTGTATGCCTACAAGCCTCAGAAGAACGACGAGCTGGAGCTGCGCAAAGGGGAGATGTACCGGGTCACTGAGAAGTGCCAGGATGGCTGGTTCAAGGGCACGTCTCTGAGGAGTGGCATGTCCGGTGTCTTCCCAGGCAACTACGTGACACCTGTTTCAAGGTGAGGACCACTGGCCTGTGCTGGGGCTGAGAGAGATGCTGGATGGCACTTAAAACACTGTAGCTCTGCTTTTAAATCACATTCCCCTTCCAGAAATTCTCTGGTGGCACTGTGAACTTTGGTAATGAGACTTGCTGGTTGTAGCATTTGAGTTATCCATGTGTTCAGGAGATTGCACTAGTTGTATTAGATGATGGCATTTATAATGGATAGGCTCAGGGTTTACTATTTTAAAGAATCTGTGGCAAATGATTTTGTTGTTATAAAACTACTGGACATGGAACAAAATAAGAAATGCTTGTGTCTTGCTTTTCAGAAGCTACTCATGTTGATTTTGTTCTTCTTAAAGCAAAGATCTGGGATGCTTGGGATCTAAACTAGTGTATGCACAGTTAAAATTCCAAAGTGGTAGGAGAATTAAGTAAATTGTCTAACTTTACCTACCTCTGCCTAAGTTGCAGCAGATGAGTAAAGGAAAGAATGGCATTTTGGAGGGAGGAATGCCATTTGTCAGAGTTCAGTACTGGACAATACTAAATTAAGGATGAGGAGCTGAGAAGAAAGTCCATCTCTGTGCCCCAGACTGTTTGCCCTACGTGTTCCCTGCAGGTGAATGCTGGCATATGTATGCCCGTATCTCTTTTAGAGCAACTGTGGATTTGCAGACTGAACGCATTTCTTCTCATGTGCTCAGTCTCTCCTCCCACATGCACACTGTCTCTACCATCTTTGACTCCTCTCCAGAGAAGGGCACCTCACACTCAGACGCTGTTGATCTCGAAAAATTGATACAGATTTGTTGCATCTAAAGTTTATGTCAAGTCTGTAGCATGTGTTCTGAGCAATAGCAAAAGTTAAGAACAGATAAGAAGGCAATAACCGAGCCTGCTGACAGTCCTAATATTGCGTTTGAGTACAGAAACCCCAAATATTACTTCACTGGTTCTTCACTGTTCATCAACCTATATGTATTTACCTTATTTTATAGAGCCCCTTGGCTGCCTTCACTCCTTGCCTCTTCAGCTCTTAATTAGCAAGGAAGTTTGTGCTGAAGGGTCGGTTATCTGAATCAGCAAGACTTTATTAAATGCAGCATGTCACAGCTAGAACAAGACAGAGAAGTGCTAAAGGGCAAAAGTGCTTTCCCGCAATACCTGAAAGCAGCATTATGATTATATGTATGATCCTGTGGGCTAATTAAATTCCTGTATAAATCACCCTCAGTGAGAACAGCAATAAAAATCTGATAGCAACCAAATCTCCTATCTGCACAAATTTCAACGTACTTTGTTCCCCTTTGACGAAAAAGCAGAGGATTAGATTCATACATGTTTTTCTGCCACTCCCTACAAAACCCAAGGAAAAGAAGTTGTGAATTTAATAACACTGAACTAGATTTATATGCTGCCAAAACACATGTGAGTGGAGCATTATGGAAAAAAACCCAAAATTCATTAGATGGACAGACAGGCACAGGGCAGAAGAGAAAATTTGCCACAACATCAACATTTATTCATCCCTGTTGGAGTCAGAGATAGTTTCTGTACTTGTTGGTGTGCATGTTTGCCTGAACACATCTCTCAGTGGACTGTTAGATGTGCTTTTCTGGCAAACTCAATCTAGTGCAGATGGCCAAGCCAGCTCCAGCTGAACCTTCCTGCCACCCTGCCAGCTCTTCACAGCAGATGACAGACAGTCAAGATTTCCATCTGGTGGGATTCCCAGCTTTTCCCAACCTGGAGACATATCAAAAAATTTGAAGAAAATAAAGAATCAGATTTATTTAGCAAAATGTAATCCAGGCAAACCTTGCACCATGAGATGAGTCAAGTCAATGCCACCACAGTGTTGTCTTTCCTCTTGTGACTTTAGAGGGAGGGAGGATTTGGCAGAAGGCATAGCTATCTTTTGCCCTTTTGGACCATACCCTCCAGCCCATGCTTTTTCCATCAGAATTCCACTCTTTTGGCTTTCCACCCTTTTCTATTTCTTCTGTCACCCATGTCCTCAGAACTACACCAGACTGTTCAACATACTTGTCTCTGTTCTTCTCCTCTCTGTCTTCCCATGTAATCTGGGGGACCCAGAGGTTCTCCCAGTTCCATACCCATAGCTGACTCTTACACTTTTCCTGGTTTTCTCTCTTCTCTTGCTAAACCCTTGCACTGTCTCGTTTCCATTTCCTCCTCCTTACTTTGTTCTGCCTCATATCCCCTGTGCTGTCCTTTCCTGGAAGAGGACCTTGGTGCAAGAAGCAGCCCAGGAGAAGAAAACAGCACAAAATGATCCGTTTCATGGCATCTATAGCTGGGGAAGGAAAGTATTCAGGAACTTGAGTAAGAAACACAAAGAAAGAAAGAGCTACTCAGCAGCAGCTGTCCATTGATGTCCTTCTGTCTTCCTAAGAGTCCTTTTGTCCTAGTCAAAGTTTTTACCTCAGTGGTAAGAGGATCAAAACATACTGTAGTCTGAACTCAATTCATATGAGAAAAAGCCTTGTCCCTTCCCTCTGAGGTCTACTTGGCCACTCAGGTGAAATACAAATTATGCATGCAGTTAAAAGTGAGGAGTGAAAGAGATATCAACAACTATTTGGATTTCCTTTTCATTCAGGTCACCTGCATTCCTGTGCCTTTTGCATTCCCTTAGCAAGTCTAAGCTAGGGCTGGTCACATCAATAGGGTGAGTGTTCAGCCAAGCCAGGCCAAGCCCAATCAGGTCTGCAGCTTCTCAGTCCCCTTCCATAGCCACACACAGATTTGGTGTTATCCATCTTTGTTTCTCCCTGTAGGGCTGTATGCAGGTTTGGTCCAAAGAAAAGATCTCTGAGCCTGTTTTAATTATCGCTCCATTTGAAATAGCCTCTGGCACACAAAATGACATCTGGGAGATACTCATTTCCTCTGAATTAAGATTTGTGATTTTACTAGAAATTATTCAGACAGAAATGTAGGGTAATAAAGACATGATGAGAAAAAATTATCTTTTCTATTTTTACCCTGCACTTCTTCCTGTAGAATAAAGGCGTGAAAATATCCCCCAGCATGCTTGTAAATGGGTCCTATAAAGTTAAGTATATATCAATACTTCAGTTTACTTTAACAACAGATAGGGTATCATGTTAAACCCCCTAAGTAACTGGGGGTACTTATCAGCACTGTGGTTGTGTATTGGAGTCTCTGCAGCATGCTTACACTGTGCACTTGTCTCCATGCAGAGTGCCAGTGGGAGCTGGGCAGCCCAGGACCAGCGGAGCTGGAGGAGCTCCAACAACAAAAGTAGCCCCAGGAGCCATCCACCCCATCGTGGCTGGTCACAGCAATGCCACCACAGGTGTCAGACCAGTTGTTCCCATCACTGCTCCCCAGACACATCCCCAGCTGCAGACAGCCTCTCCACAGCTGAATAACTGCCTGCGGTACTCGGCTCAGCAGCCAGCCAGCCAGCCCCGCAGTGCCATGCAGATGGGTAAGTGCTCACCCTGTGCCTCCTGCACTGGCAGGATTGATGTGGTACCCCTCGAGGGCAGCCCTCTAGAATGTGCTTGTCCCCACAGCTTTCCTTCTCGCTTTAGCCCAGTCAATGTGGAGTTTGTCCATTGGTGATAGAATATGTTTTCTTTGCTTGTAATATTTATGGGTTTCTATTGATCTCTGGGAACTATGTTGTGTTTATCAGATTGTTCTGTTGCTACAGCTGAAATAGATTGTAGTGTTTACAAATATTTATACAATTTATCTGAGTGAAAGCAAGTACTCTGTATACTGAAGAGATTAACAGTTCTGAGTCTGGTTGGCTCACTGATAAAAAAATACTGCCCTTATTGCAGAGCAAGTAATACATGCCTTGAAATTAAGAAGCATTTCATTGGGCTTAAGGGATGAAAGTTATTTATTAGGCAGAATGGGACTCTGTGTTAGTGGTAAAGCAAAAGATCTGAAAAATGCTGCCACCTTTTTGAAAGGAGAATAAGAGCTTCTTGCACCAAGGGGCCTCTGTTCTTTCTAGGTTCCATTTCTGATGTACAACACAATTTCCTAGAGTACAATTTATTCTCCTTTCCCTGGTGTTAAAAAGCTTCTGATGTTGAATAAAGTAAAAGTAAATCCTGTAGTGGAACTTTATAGCAGAATTTAAAACATTTTGTTTCTGATATTTTATAGGGATGTAAGCCATTGTATTTACAAAGGCAGATCAGTAATGACTATGCTGAAAACTGAGGTCTCAGATACAAAACAGAGCAAACACAAATGAGAAATACCCTGCAGAGTAAGTCATGAATTCACCTTTTGAAGCCAGAAGGTACCATTGTGACCATCTAATCTCATCTCCTACACAGTCCTGACCAATGGGAAGAAAACATAATCAAATACTTGAGAATCTCAGTCTTGAACAGTGGAGACTGCTCTGTTCAACTAGTGCAGAGCTTTACATGGTTTCCATGTCACGCTGGGGACTAATTGATTTGTCCTCTTCTTGTCTACTTCAGAAAGTGCTGCTTTCCTCTCAGTCACACCCTTCCAAAAGTTCTCCTGCTCTCACAGTGCAATAGCAAAAACGTCCCCTTTTGGGTAAAGTGCTCAGGAAGTATTCAGGAGTTCTTGGTGCCTCCTGTGCCCATGTCAACAGGCAGGTGACTCCCCTGAAACCAAGGTGACAGATTGCTCTGCCTCACAGGCCTGGCATGCCCCACACCTTCTTTCCACACCTGCAGCAGCTTCCCTGATTTGGGTTGCTCCTCTAGGTCACTCTAACATCTCAAAGCATTGGCAGGCAGAGTGATCCAGGGACCAGAGAGCTGTTCCAAAACCTCCTAAGCAGAGTTTTCCAACCTTTCCAGAAGGTTCATGAGATGGTTGTTTTAATTAAATAAACCTTTGCCAGGATAAATAAAGAACGTTTTCATGATTATCAGTAATTGTCTCCATAATGGCTGTCCTCACTGGCATCCTGTGGACCAGAGCCCCTGCAGGACAGGTCAATCAATGCAGTGACTTTTGGAAAAGCTTTCCAAGACAGGCAAGCTGGCACAGTATTCAAATCACGTTTCTGTTGGCTTGCAATATACATGAGTAACAAATCAATTTTCTACAAGGCCACTAATGTAGGAATACACCCAAAATGAAATATAAGTGGTGTAGAACAAAAATAGCCTTCAGTGAGCATTGCTAATTAATAGCATGTTTGATGCAGCATAGTCCAGATCCAAAGATCCCAGAGCATAGGCATACATTGTACAAATAAGCAGATGAAACTACAGAATGAAATGTGAGAACTCTGCTCAGAGCTGATTTTTCTCAGGCCATTTCTTTTACTGTTTCTCATGTTTTATGTTTCTTTTGTGTCTGAAAACACCAAATCCTACATAATGTACCTAATAAGGTTACCAAATCAGTGTTCTACATCCAGGTACATGCAGAGAAATTCCATTAGTATGCTTTCTCTCTAAATTTAGGAAAGCTATTCCCTACACACAGTAGTTCAAAATCTAGATCCTACAAGCTTAACCATCCCAAAAAATTAGATCTCTCATAGCAATGTTGTTCATCACTCAGGTTCCAAATGGAAAAATCAGGAGGGAATCACTTCCATATAATTAGTGGGTACCTTGCCTGGAAGTGAACTGTACTTTCAGTGCATGTTTCTGGTTGTCCTGGGATGGGAAGATGATAGCTAATAGTAAAAATAGTCTTGAAGGTGTCTGCAAAAACAACTTTTAGGGTCTTCCTCATGCTACATGGTAAAGTGGTATCAAGTTACAGACTGGCTAAAGATAGTGTAGATGATTTACTACAAACATTAGCAAAAAAAGATGTTTTAGACTCAAGAAGCTACTGTGATGGAGAATCATACAAACCTTGGAGGTGCTAATCTGATGATGACTGGCTCATCATGTTCAGTATCACATCAGATAATAGGGCAGAAGGCTGGGAAATGAAATTCCCTCCTGGCAGGAGTGCTCAGCTGGTGTAGTGAGTATGATTAATGGCACTCTATCAACCTAATCCCTGCTAATAGTGCCACTGATAACCACAGGAATATAAACTAGTGGTTTGAGTTGTTCTAGCATTGTTGTTTAGCTATAGATTGAGTGAACTCCAGCTGCATAGAAGTTTGTCCTTCAGATGAATTTGTCAGAAAATGACAGATCAAAGTGGGTCAGAAATTTTCCAGTAAAATGCATCTTGGCCAAAGAAAAGCTGATTTGCTGGATTCACAGTTTTTTGTCAGGAATGGATGTAGTTCAACCAGACCAACCATGAAACTGTACTGGCTCATGTTGCTAAGGGAATTGATGGCTTTCCAGAGCTGTTCTCTACATAAGAGAACAGTGCAATGATAACATTCTATGTTTTCACCTCCCAGGTGAATAACTTGACTAAAATAGAGGCTATTGTGGGGTGAGTGAGCATGTTGTACTCAGAAAAATGTTCAGAGCTTCAAATTTTGCACTGAGACAGAACTAAACAAGATTATGAAACCTTGAAATCATTTATTAAATGGGCGCTTTCCAGCCCGTCCTATTATTGAATCATTTATGTGAGGGAATGTCTGAGTATGAACTCGGCTTCTAGGCTGTACATGCTGAAGTGAAGCTGTATTTAGATAACACCTAAGCAATCAGCCAAGCTGGAAGTCACAAACAACATCATTGTGGAAATGGACCCAGAGCTTTGTCACATTTTTTGCATCCTGAAGCATGCAAGATGCTCTGGAATCGCTGGGGAGCTGACCTCATCAGTGTGTCACAGTCACCATTAAATGGGCGAGCTCTAATTCCTAGTTCCCACTGCTTGCAGACAGGGTTTGCTTAGCAGGAACAGCCAGACAAAAAGGCACTGCATAGTCCCTTAGGGACTTTGCTGGCAGAGAGGAGGCTGAGCTCAGAAATCCTCCAGTGGATTTCTGCTTAATTTATCCCATGCAGCACAGTGATGTGATGTTGATCATTTTGTTAGGGCTGAAACAAGAGACCTCCTTTTGTAATTGCTGTCTGCATGTCAGCGTGGATCATGTGGGCTAACCCCTTAGGTCCTGTGTTGCATTGCTCCAAAACCGATCACGTTAAGAGGGGAGCCTGGGAGTGCAGAAAACAGCTCAGCGGGAACGAGATCATGTATCTTTAAAAGGTTGCAAGTTAGGTACTTATTTCCAGGCATGGGGAATGCCATTCCCCAATGGCATCAATGAGGGGAACAAGCCAACTTTGGTGACTTCGGACAGGGCTTTGCAGCCAGGAGGGGAATTAGCCAAAAACACTTGGAAGGTGAGATATCCTGGGCAAAGGCTCAGAGCTCATGCTCCCATTGGGCCCTCTGCACCTTCACAGACAGCATCACAGAACATTCTGAGCTGGAAGGGACCCACAAGGATTATCGATGCCAGCTCTTGAGGTGAATGGTCCCTAAGGGGATCGAACCCACGGTATTGTTGACACCGTGTTCTGACCAAGTGATGTTTGACCACTGAAGGGCCCATCAAGGCAGCCGAGGGGAATTTAACCGCGCTCTGTGCTCCTCCCGCAGCGCACCCGGCAGTGCCGGCTCCGGACCGACCCACGGCCACTGTCTCGCCTCTGCGGACGCCCAGCTCACCCTCCCGCCTGCCCGCCGCAGCCATTCGGCCTCA
>VWYI01009654.1:23649-86200 GCA_013399455.1 Anthoscopus minutus
AGCACGGCCACCAGCCGCCCGCCCCGGGGGCCCGGCCCCTCATCCCGCTCACCTCCGCCGCCGCCGCCATCACGCCGCCCAACGTCAGCGCCGCGCACCTCAACGGGGACGCGGGCGGCGGGCCCCTGGGAGGCCCCGCCGCGCCCGGGCCTGCCGGCAAACC
This sequence comes from Anthoscopus minutus, assembly GCA_013399455.1. Lineage (NCBI taxonomy): Eukaryota > Metazoa > Chordata > Aves > Passeriformes > Paridae > Anthoscopus > Anthoscopus minutus. The sequence goes on from VWYI01009654.1 coordinate 23,813, forward strand.
CGAGGAGAGGAAGAACGAGAAGGTAAGGGCCGCCGTGCTTCTGCTGTGCCTCGTGCCCCTGCCGCATCGCCCTCCCACACGGCTGTTGAGGAGGCACTCCGCGAAAACAGGTTTCCATCGGCAGACAGCTTGGGCATCCTCATCTCACGCTATTTTCCACACTTCATGTTTCCCCCAGCCACCATCCTCGACACTGCTCTTGCGTTACCTGCTCGCGGATGGGAAGCAAGGCTGAATTTGTGTGTTCCTTCCAATGATCAGCGCCGAGAGCTGCAAATTTGCAGTGGTGCAGCGAGATGTTGTAGCGGGCTCTTGGCCATCAGAGCCGGATGGCCAAGTCAGAATCCGTCTGCCTCCCTAAGTCAGAGAGGCTGATGGTGGCACCAGCCACGCAGCAGGTGCCTCAGACACAGTGAAACATTGGCTCGTGAGTGGTAGGAGCTGCTTTGCTCTTCCAGAAACATCTTAATTTCTTCAAGAAACTTTCTTTGCAGTGGCACAGCCAAAAGAGAAGGTAATCAGATACTGCTCTATGGGATGTAGGTACAGTGTACTGTAGGGTCGATCTCTTAGGAGCCAGCAGTGGGACCAATAGCTGGGTAAATGTTCCCTAGCACACCTTGCTAAGGAAAGCCAGTGAAGAGAGCTGCTTTAAGCATCCGGCTTTTAGGGTCTTGGCAAATATTTTGCTTTTACCAAGTGTTTACATTGTGTCAGCAGTTCCCATATATCAATGCTGAAGATTAGCTCTGTACTGGCTAGCAGAGTAAAATCCTGGTTTGTATCTGAGTAGGAGGAAGAGATGTAGGGGCCTGCTTTTCCTTTGAAACTGAGATAAATCCTTTCCATGTGTTCCCTGAGGTTTTCCATGGTGACAGACACATACAGAGTAAACAGTTTCTTTGTACATGGTAATACTGAGGTGGCAGGTCTCATATGTCCTCAGGGCCACAGATAACCCCTAGCTGTACAAAATGAGGAATACAAGCTTTAAAATGCTTTCCTTAATCCTGTCTCAAATTTTCTCTGAATGCATTTTGGTGAAAGAGGAAGGGTGTAGAAATTCTGCCCTGGATGTGACATTTAGGTACTTACTTACAAAGAACAACTCTGAGGTGTGCATCAAGGACTGTGTGGTGGAGGCAGAACAACACCTGCTACTTCTACAAGTCCAAGGAAGAACTAGCATTTGACAGGAGGTGGTAGAGCTGCATGTTGCCTCAAAGCATTCTGTACTGGCTTATTTATTACTTCCTAAAACGTGTTAAGTGATATTTTAATTCATGTGGTACTGCACACTGAAAGTCTGTAGGCAAAATTATATTGAGCAGAGTCCTAAGATACTGGTTAATCTTTCCCAAGCTGTTACAGCTTAAAGTTACTGAGTTGGAATGCAGAGAAGTAAAGTTAAGAGGTTTTTGAACTCAATGCATGAAGGGGAGAAGGAAATAATATACAGCATCATTGCAATGGGCATTGCCAAAGACCAGTTCACTATCTGGGAAGTATCAGGGAGAAGTGACAGTAAAAATTGTCATTTCTGACTTGATTGGGTAATACATAACTGCCCTGGCTGAACAACATATTCCTGAATCTTGTCCATGTTCACTTTCATATTAGAAAGATCTGAATTAGCAATGTTTCCTTTCCTTTAAGAAATAGTGACTGATGTTTGGCCAGATAAGTTGTGTTATTACTCTTTGCTAAGCCCAGATATTTCTTTGAAGCAATTGAGAGCTTGGATAATGCCAGAATGAAAGCCGTACTACTATTTAGAAAGGCATCTGTGAGTCAGAAATGTAACCATATCTGTAACAAGGCTTGATGTTTTCAAAGTGAAGGCTGATTGGGCAGGTTTTTTGGTAAATAGGAAAGTGTCATAACAGTCAGAGGGAATATCAGTGGAGAAAGGCAGTATCTGTTATCAGTACACATAATAGGAAAAAGTCAGACAAGACTGAGGAGCAAAAAACTGAAGGAGGAACATAGCTAGCGAACTTCCAGATAAGCAAAGATCAGAAGCAATTTTTCTGAGTTCAATTTCATTATATTAATCAGTCAGGTATTTTGAGATGAAAAGAACAGAGGGGAAGTTAGTAAGAGGTAATAAGGTATTCAGCTCTATTGAACACAGGATGGAAGAAATGCACAGGTAATTATCTCCTGAGAAACTGAGATTAGGATGTCATATGTGATGTAAATTGTAATGTGCCATAAAATTCGCATTGTTGTTAGAATCAACAATTTTTGGTGTCCCATGAAATTAGCTTTAATCCTGGTTTAGTCTTTCCAGTGTCTTTTGTAGGATACTATTGAAGAAAAAGGCTGATTGATCAAAGAACTGGCTTAGGAGACATTTTCTTGTTATTAACATGGTTGATAACATAATGAAAAATTAACATATAATTGCATATTAAAACATTTACATGGTTTTCTTTTATGCAGGAATTGTCAGTGTGAGTTCACTATGGTACAAGAGGGCACATAGTACATAAGAAGAAGTAGTTCATGTTCAGGGATGGACATGACAAGGATCCATTGTTTTTCATGGTTGTTTTGAGGGCTGTGGAGATAAATTGCAATTTTTTGCATTTATCACTCTAGTATGATGAGATATATTGGTCCTTGGGGAGTTTTCTTCAAATTATAACTTCAATAATGTCAATTGTCTGCTTGAAGGTTGGGCTGGGAGATAGTGGGGAAAAGTGTTATAAGATATGATCTTCTAAGAATTTATGTTTTATGATTTCCCACATCAATTCCACTCAGGGATACTAAATGTGACACCAAGGGGCAGCTTCTGCAGTGAGTCCGTATATGCTCTTTGTGTTGCTTATTTCAGGATGGAATCTTCACTTTAGGAATAGCCTTGCTGAGTGTATGGTGCAGTCATCACTGTTAATGCTTTCCTCTGTGCCGACGTTTATATGCCAACATCACAAGTTACTGTTGGTGTGCAGCAGTCACATATAGACAAATCCCAAGATTTCTCTAAAATTGTCCAATTCCAGCTTTTACTCATTTTCTTGTGGTTTAAAGGCAACTGGCAGAAATAATCCTACAGATTATGGTTTTCAGATCAGCATGAATGGTTTTCTTGCTCATTTTGTATTAATATACCAGATAAATGCTTGGGTCGATTTTTTAACATCTCTAGTTCTCTGCTTCAGCTTATTTCTTGAAGGTCTTGATCCGAATTTCCAAAGCTGCAGGTGAACCTTGGTAGTTACATTCATTTAAGTACCCTAATAATAGTGTCTTACTGTCGTATTCCTGCTGGCTTAATCAGAGATAAAATTCTGCTGCCATGCCAGTCTTCACTTGTTGAAATGCATCTGATCCTGAAGGATCCCATCTGCAACTGGGCTTGTGCTCCACATCTCAGCTCCTTGACCAGCCCCCTGTCTGCTTAGAGAAAAGTTTTGAGCATGGTCTCCTTTACCAGCTGCTGATGGTAGCTGACAAAAAACTCTGCCATAGGCAATGCTTAAGTCCACTGTGCAACAGTACTTGGAAAGAACTCTGCCAGCTGAGCAGCTGAGAAGTAGAGCACTTGAAAATCAAATAAGTTTCAGTGCTGTACAGGCACAGTAGGAAGCAGCAGGAAAGGCGGCTCCCGCAGGGGCAGCAGAGACACTGCAGGAATAACAAGTGGCCCGAGTAAAGGTGAGGGAGCACGGCAGAAGTCAAAGATTTAACAGTGGTCAGTGCAGCATAGGAGAGAGAAGAGTTTTGGCAGCTGCTGGGAGATAGAGCGGAGAAGGAAGGCCAGTGGGGGTCCGGGTGAAGGGTGTGGTGCAAAGCCCACAGGAAGGAGTCCTGAAAATTGGAAGTTGAAATATAGGGTATGAAATGTATCTAAAGAAGGCATTGGAAGAGAGGAAAGTGTGAAGGAGACTATTTTTTCTCAAACACTTCCCACTTGAGGTTTGTTTTGTTTTGTTTCCAAAAAGGAGGCTTTTTTGCTCAGAAGAAAAATATTAATTTTTTCCCAGACTAACTGTATGCCAGGTTAGGGATGGGAGCATCCCTAAAACCTCACAGGGTCAGGATAGAGATAAACAAAAGAGCAAATGGACAACATCCATTTCCTTCAAGGGTGTGGAGTGGTAGCAGGGTTCCTTTGAGCTCTTTGTCATTTGTTACTAATATCTGCATGTGTAGCCGTATGAAAATCAAAAAGTTCAGTCCCAGTTCCCAAATCTTTTGAACATCTAAAAGAAAGAGATGGAGATCTCAGCTGTGGATTTGGAGCAAAACTGTCCTGTTTGTGGGCTTTTTAAAACAGGGATCCTGCTTTTTCAGCAGGGTGAATACTACCCAGGTTCAACTGGTAGATTACAGCTGAGAGCTTGTAATTATGGTATGACTACTGCTTTGACCTTACTCAATTTTTGCTATAATAGTTTCTGCTGTACATAATCTGGGTTGATGCTTAATAGCACTGATAAAACCACTTGTTTGAATGAATTAATGCATTTCTCATTAAATGAGCTCCTCATTATGTTAATCAAATCAAGCAAATCGTACTGGGTGGTTTGACCACTGTAATTAAACTTTCTTTAAAATCCACTCATTTGGCTTTTGATGAAGGTTTTGATTAAACTCTTCCAAAATGTCTGGCCCAAGAGCTGACAGAGAAAAAAGTAAGAGCTTGCGCTATCAAGCAAGTCATTAATACATTACTATGTTACTGCAGTTCCTTACTGTTTTACCTAGCCAGAGTATATTGAAATATTTGAAAACTGGCAATGTAAATTTAAACATTTCTTACAAGTATGCTGAGAGAACAAGTCTGTTTTCAGCTTTAAATTCAGGAAGTGTGCCCCTGGAATATATAGAGGATCTAGATTTACAAATCACAACAAATGGAAAAATACACTAGGCTGCTGTTTCCTGATGTTAAGATAAGAAGAGATACATCTTCAGAAATTACTTTGAACACACACCAACAGTTTTGCATGTGAAGACTGAATCAGTAAACATCTGTCTGTTTTCACTAGTGTCACTCACTTTCTCAAGTATCAGTCCTGCTCAAAATAAATTAATTCCTCAAATAATACAGTATGTTTGGCATGATGCTGGTGTGAGAACTACATTGCAAAACAAAACAAGCCAAGATTTGTTTTCTGGCCCTGCAAATGTCCCTGCATGGCTTGTATCCATACTTCTAAGCTTTTTTCCTGCCCACAATAGGATGGCTACATCCTGACTGCTCATCAAGAACAGTCCTGGTAAGTTGTGTGGCACAAACCATGCTCCTGTGTTGGCCTGGGACGGTGCTAGTTCATAGAGTCATAAAATATCCTAAGCTGGAATGGACCCACAAGATCATCAAATTCAACTCCTGGCCCTGCACAGGACAACCTCAAGAAGCACACACTGTACTCAGGAGCATTGTCCAAATGCTTCTTGAACTCTGTCAGGCTTGGTGCTGTGACCACTTCCCCAGGGAGCTGTTCCAGTGCCCAGCCACTCTCTGACTGAAGAATCTTTCCTGATGTCCAACCTAGACTTCCCCTGGCACAACTTCAGGCCATTGCCTTGGGTCCTGTCACTGGGCACCAGGGAGAAGAGATCGGTGTCTGCCCCTGCACTGCCCCTCTACAGGAAGTTGTAGATTGCTGTAAGGTCTCCTCTCATTCCCCAGGATGAGATCATCTGGGCACCAAAGCTCCTCTGACTTCCCCTCAAGGCTCTTCACCATCTTCATACCCCTACTTCAGATGCTCTCTAATAGCTTTATATCTTATATTGTGGGCCCAAAACTGCACGCAGGACTTGAGGTGAGGCTGCACCAGTGCAGAGTAGAGGAGAAAGTTGATATAAGCCAAACCCACAAAGGTTAATGGATGCAGACAAAGGTTTGTTGCTAAATCCTGACCTTGTCTTTATCCCAGAACAGACATGACCAGAGAGACTTCCCTCTCCACCACTCCGCCTTCCTGTCAGTGCCTTTCTCTTCCTTCTCCTGAATTGCAGCCCAGTTCCCAGTCCAACCTGGCAGGCCTTCTGCCTGCACACTGCCCACCCTGGCTTTATGTAGAGTTGGAGACTAGATCAAAGGCCATTTAGAAATTTGGCTTCATAAACTCTTGAGATGCTCTTTGACCTCTGGTTATTAATGTCCAATGAAGCTGTCAGATGGTCAGCCTGAAACTGCCTGAAGAGCCAGGTCCTACGCAGTTATGCAGTTTTTACTTTTTAAGTGTTAGTCTCTGCATTGAGAGACTTCTCATATTAACTTGTCTGTGAGTGAAAGGGATTTGTTATCACTTCATATCCCCAAAGAAATCTTAATTCCTTATCCAGAAAATGAAAGATCAGTCTCAAAAATGAAATATTGAGCACTTGCAAGGACTTTGTAGATATAAAATGATGTGACAAAAATAGTGGTCACCTGTGATGAGTAGAGAAAGCTAAGGACAGAGTTGATGGAAGCAGGCCTTTGAGATACTAAGTCAGTAAGGCTGACCCTGAGTTTCTGGAAGAAGAATTCAGTCTTCCTAGCAGATATTAAATTATTTAACATTTTTCAATTTGGGAAAAATATTTCCCTTGTGTTCAACTAAGAAAGCCCACTAAGCTGCATAGGTATGAAATGGAACAATAACAACCAAGTGATTAAATGAAAACAGTGCAAGACATAACAGTAAAAAAATTGCACAAGACCAGAAGAGCCTGGCTTGAATTCTTAGAATGAGTGTAGGATGCATTAAGAGGGAGAAACATTGGAATACTAATCTAAAGGTTTGCATCAAAAAGAATAAATTCTGTGACACTAATTTTCCTGAGTACTCTGTAAGACATCTGAGTTGATCCAGGAGCCACCAACACCAGCATTGCACTGATCATTTTCAGAATCAGCTATGACTTTTCAGTGTAGCATGTTCCAGTTTGTTTCTTTGGGATGTTTTATTCTGGAATATTTTAGTTCAGTTCTCTCAAGATTTGTGCACAGAATACATACTGTTAATCCATTTCCTCTCAACAAAGGCAAGGGGGCTGTCTTCATCACGAATGAGCCACTGCTTCCCATGCTCCAGAAAGTGAGTCTTGGCTCAGTGACCATCAAGTGATTCACCAGAAACTTGGCCAGGGAGAGAAAAGAAACCTCTTTTTCTGGTCATGTGAACTCAGGCCACAAAGTTCTGTTTTAGGGCAGAGAACTCATGCTTAAAATCTCTTAAGCACCTTCTCCTTCATCGTTAGAGCTCAATTTGAAAGGACAAAAACCTGGCAACTCAGTGATGAATATTTTAAGGCTGGCAAATTACCCAGCCAAAAGCATGAGCCTCAGCTGTCAAAACACAGAAAACTTAAGCTTTACAATAAAACAGATTTCTGTTTTTTCTGACTGGCTGGGATTCTTTTGCTTAGATCAAGGGCAATAAGCCATTGATCAAAATTTCTTTTTCTTCTTCACATTTTTGATGTTAGGAAATGCTTTCAAACTCCTCACAGATATTTCAAGCTCTGACTTTGCTGCCAAGCATTCTCCGAAAGCTATTTCTTTTTTCTCTGCTCTCCCCCCGCCTCTGCTTATCTGCCTCACAGTGCTGTCACAGGATTTCTCAAGTGTCCACAGTGGATTTCTCTAACACTCTTTTGAGTGGTTCTATGCTGCATTCTACGGCCTTAAGGGGAAGCAGATCCCAGGGAAGAGAAGATGGAGAGTGCTTTAACTTCAAGAGGAAATTCAGTTTATCTACCAACTGGAGATGAAGCTATTTGGATGCCAAGGCACAGAATTCTCCTGGCACCTGTAGAGACCTAATTTTATAGCACAGAGGACCCACAAGCTTTTGCTAAATCCTTAGCACAGCTTGAGGAAGAAAGTAGAACTGACAAAAGAAAGAGCATGCAAGGGAGCACTGGAAGCAGAAGGCTGGAGGCGTATGTGTGCGTGAGTGTGTGTCTGCATGTGAGCATCCCGGCAGTGGCATTCCCATGGTATTCCCCTGCCTGCAGAAGAAATCATGCAGGACCAGATGGCTGGATGGGGCCAGGCTGTGGGTGGGGATGGCAAGTATGTCCTTGGATTAGTCGGGTGAAATGTAAGTGCTCTTGTGCTATCAGTGGGAGACATTGACATATTCTGCCTGTTGCAGGATCATAGGGGCCAGTCTCCACCCCAGACCACACAGCTCTGCAGCTGAGCATCCCTTCATAGCTTCTGCCCTCTCCCTGCCTTGTTCCTGAGGAACATGTCTTGATCTTTCATTCTCTCATGACATCAAGCACCCAGTGCATGGGTTAAAAAGCCCAGAGAGTGCTCTTCCTGTACCCATGGTTCTCCTTTCTGCCTGAAGCAGTAACATACAGAGCTGGCATGAGCTTACATTACCCCACCACTCCCAGGAAGGAAGACATGCAGGATGAAACCATTCCAGCAGAAAAACAGGGTAGGAAGCTGGATGCCTTGAAAACAATGAAACAACTTGCAGTGTGTCAGAGTTGGTGGCATCTTGGCATCCCACACATTCAGGACTCATTTGTTGTCTTCACTGGTTTTCCAGCTGTGAATTCACAAGCCAGTAAGTCTTAAACCACTAAGAGGCAACAGAGATTACTCACTGATCTACAAGAATTTAAAGTGCCAATGCAGTTTTTTTATGGAGGCAAAGCCTGAACTTTCCTGTGAAAATTGGCTCTAATCAACTTTTCAGTGCCCATGTTTCTTTTTCCTAGGCAGGTTAAAATATCTACAATCAATGCAGAAATCTTTCAGCGAGCTCTGCTAGAAGAATTACTTAAACTGAAAGAAATTGCAGTTTCTGACAAAAACATCAACACTGTAGGAATAGCATGTTAAAACAGTCAACAAATATCTGTGGCATGTTTCTATTTTTTGTTATGTAACTCAAGGGCATAACCAAGTTATAGCAAAGGGATATTTATCTTATTTTGTACACTTTTGTTTATTATTCGTATTGCAGAAGCAGCATAAAAATTTACAAGCCCTCGGCCTTTCTGTTGCCAAATGGTACAGCCACTTTAGAGTCAGTCTGGGTTGTTATTTTTTCAACTGAATGTCTCAAGCATTTAGTAATTCTCTTCAGACAAAGTGAAGACATGGAGTCTGTGCTTGTCTCTGAAGGACTGAAAAAAAATGTTACTATTTTGCCCTCTGGAGAAAAGATCAGTCTCAGGAATTCAAAAAATACACCATGCAAAAGTCACTCTCCTGACACTACATCTGGAGGCTACCTGTAATCAATTAATATAGTGTGTCAAGCAGTCAACCTTCTAAAAAGTAATTTATTATAAAGGCAGAACTCAACCTGTTGTTTTGTCCTTTTTTGCTTATATTTGTTCAGTTCATATTCATTGACATGCTTCTCTAAGTTAAAGACTACAGAAGCTGTAATACTAACCTTCAGTCCCAGATCACTGTATTCAGCACACTAGAAGCAGACTGACATTGGGCTTCATCACCAGATGCCTCAGGGCTAGAAGAAGGCATTTACTGTGAGTCCATGGCCAACTTATTTTGCAGTAAAGAAGATTTCCTGTGTTGTAGTTTTTGTCCCAATTCATGATCAGTCCAGAATTGGTATATTTTTAAATGGAATTTGGTGGCTTTTTTTTTTCTACCTCAGAGGTCTTTATTCCCTCCTATACAATGTCATGTTATTTTTCATATCCTTAGTTTTGAGACAGAAAATGGAGGAGGTCAGGCAGGCAGATTCTATCAGCACAATGGTGCCTGCTGTGGCAAGGCATAAACTAGGCTTTGACCAGGACATAAAAGAGGGAACTGGTTTTCCAACTTCTAAAATTTTTCTGGACAGGTTTTGTATCTAAGTCATCTTAGATATCTGGTTGGTAGACTTAGAGTGAGCGTGGCTGAGAAATACAACTGGCCAGCAGAGACAGTGGCACAGAGGAGGTACTAAGTATGGTGTCCCCAAAGCCTGGAGTGGATTTCCATTCATCTGCTGTGAGAAAGTCACATGGATGCCAGCTACCAACTGCAGATGTCTAACTTTTCTTGAAATTATTCCATTAAGACAATCCACAACTTCCCTGAATAATCCATTCCTGTCCTTTCCGATTCCTCAGGTCAGAAAGTTCCCTATTATCCCTCACAAATCTTTTATGGTTATAACTCAATCTTGCTTCTTCATGTCTTGCCTCAGATGGAACTACTGATCATCTTTCTCTTGACAGCCTTTCACATGTTAGAGAACTAATAATGTGTATAGTCCTTGAGAATTCTCTTCTTTCAACTTCATTGAGTCCAGTTCCTAGCCTTTCTTCACAGTAATGTTTTCTAGACCTTGGATTACACTTTCATTTCTCCTCTGGGCAGTCTTCAGTTTAAAGAGCCATGTCCCAGAGTGGAGGTGTACCAAGATCTTGTTGGTGCAAATTAGGTTGGAATAAGCTTTCCATTACTTATATATCAGTCATTTACAGATAAACCTTCCTTTTTTTACACCAGCATCTTGACTCACTCCCAGTTTGTGACCCAGTGTAACTTCTGTGTCCCTTTGCAGAGCTGCTGGCTGTCCAGTCACTCCTCATATTGTAGCTGTGCATTTGATTTCTCATTCCTAATAGTTGCATATCATATTTGACTTTGTAGATTTTGTTATGGTGATTTGGGATAAATTCTCCATTTTAGGAAAATTGTTTTGAATTCTTACCCTGTTAATCCTACTGTTGTGGATTAATACTGGCAGCTTAGACTTACAGAGCCACTCACTCATTCCCTGTCGCAGTGGGAAGGGGGTAAGGATCAGTAAAAGTGAGAAAACTCACAGAATGAGATAAAGACACTTTAATAGGTAAAGCAAAAACTGTGCACACAAGTAAAGCAAAACAAGGAATTCATTGACCATTTCCCACCAACAGGAAGATCTTCAGCTCTGTTACAATAATGGTGATTGGGATGACAAACACCATCACCCTGAATGTGTCCCAGTTCCTACCTCTTCCCCAGGCTTTCAGTTGCTGACCATGACACAATATGGTCTGATATATCCCTTTGGTCTCTTTGGGCAGCTGTGCCTCCTGCTGTGTCCCTTCCCAACTCCTGGTGCAGTCCCCTTGTTGGTAGGGTAGGTGGTAAGAGGCAGAAAAGGCCTTAACAATGTGCAAGGGCTGCTTGCTAACTAAAACAGGGTGTTTTATTACCATTGTGTGGTCACAAATCCAAAATATAGCACCATACAAGCTACTATGAAGAAAATGAACTCTATCCCAGGTAAAACCAAGACACTGCTTGTGGACTCAATCAGCTCAGTACCCACTGCTGGTTTTAGAAGTACACTCAGTAGCTCACACAGCAAGTGATTAATTGAAAGATTGACTAGCATTGGGATTGATACAAGCCCTGATGGTACATACTTGAAATGTCCTCATGATTTGACAGAAGATCTTTAACAAAAGATTCTTTCTTTGACAGAAAACATTTCAAAGCAACAGGTAGCATCTGGTTACCTGTAGTTGGAATTCTTGCATGAATACTGCTGAGTTAAAAAGAGGGAGACTAGAAGGGGCTCCTCAAAAACACACATTGCTGTTCTGGCAGGAAGAAGTTGAAAGAACAAACCTGTGCAAGATATTCATCAAAGCCTGCTCTGCTTTGGGAAGATTGTCAGATATGGCAAAGTAATCATAGTATAGGACCTTGAATAGAAGTAACGATTGCTTAACTAATAGGCTACTAATTCTGTTATCTTTATAGGCAGACATTCCAATCAACCAGGATCAAGCTTAGGATGGGACAGTTCTAAGTTAGCATTTGCCCACTTTGTTTTTCTAAAATGGAAATAAGAAAGCTATCCAGTCTGTCAATCAACCCGTTTTGCACCATTATCTGACTTCTGTAAAGGGCTTTTCATCTTCATCTGTGGTAGGCAGGCTCAGAGATGGAATGACAAACCTGTCATTTCTGCTCCGGTGCAGTAGTGATTTTATCTTTATATATAGTTTCCATCTTTTTCAGATGTGAGATATATTTGCCCAATGTCTTCACAGAAGCATTTTTAACTTACATGTTAAAATTGACCATTTCTTTCCATTGGTTGGCAGGATTCACCATTTATTTCAGGTCACATTGGCCTCTTCTGCATCAGTCAACTAGCTGGCAGAGTGAAGAGGAATATGCTGTATATGTGCTGTCATTGGTAATTATTTCTGCTGTAGTTGCAAATGAAAACACCAACCAGATGTCACTGCCTGATTGCATAGCACAATCCAGACGTGCAACAAATTTGTGCTCAGAGGACAGTTCAGGTTACAGATGTGAGTCTGTGTGTAGCCTGTGTGAGATGCTTCTCACTGGCTGCATCACTGGTATTACCCTACTGTCAGCACTGGCATAAAGCATATCCTCACACATCTTGGGTTACCCAAATCACTTTAAGCCTGACATTTGAGCTACCATGTTTTGTCTCACAGCTGGGATAGAATGAGGCAATGGAGAACATTGGCTTGGGTAGCACATGTGACAAGTGGTAATTAGTTAAATCAGTGTAACTCAGTTGCATTTCATTACGTGGTCATATCTGCAGGTCATGTGGCAGGTAAAAAGAAGAGAGCTAAACTGACAAATTAAGAGAAGGTAGAATGGAGAGACAGGATAGCAAAGCAAAACCAGGGTTAGTACAAAAGTGAAGAAAAAAGCCACAGTGCTATTGGCTCCCCTTCTCTGCTTATGCCTAGTTATTCCCTTTGGTTAGCTCTGTTTCTCATTGCTGATCCCTCTTGCTCTGCACTTCAATTTAACAAAAAGGAATTCTATATTCCTAAAGACCTGTCTTTAGCATAGACTATTTTAAGCAAAAATTTTTAAGCAGAAAAAAGATTAAACTAGGAAAACAGATGAAATATTAGTTTTTGTTGAAAAGAGAATGCTCTTATCACATGTGCTGCCAAGACGTGAGAAAGCAAACTTTTTGCCATGGCAAAGCTCTGTAGTAATTACAACCCAAGTGTTGTGACATTTGGAAAGTCACAGTTCCTTGGTGACTTTGTACCAAAGAAATTGTCATTTACATGGCTGGTCATTCCTATGACACTGACAGCCACTTTCTTTGGAATACTTTAAAATTATTCTGGGTTTCTTTCTTTATTTTTTTGAAGAGAATGCTTGATCAATTGATCTTCATGACAGAAAACTGTTTCAGCCATCTTAGTGTGTCCTAGGAGTAATTCACAGGGCTGCTTGGAAATATAGGAGGAGTGAAAATGCCTGTAGCATGGCTGACAGGGGAGGTTACAGAAACCTCAGTTGCTTTGCCTGCAAAGCTTATGCACTTCAGTAATTGATCAAACATCAGTGTGCAGGACAACAGTTCTGTCCCTGTGCAAGAGATATCCCAGCGGACCTGTAATGCCCATGGAAAAATAGTACCTGTGACTCCCTGCACACCCCTGTGTGCTCAGAGACTGAGCTTCTCTTACACCCAGAAAAGAAGCCACCAGCTTGAGCATATTCGTAGTATCACTTACTTAGTTTGAGATATGCTGTCATGATGGTGGGAGGGAGTAGGGATATGATGTTTTTAATGAATGAAATAAATCACAAATTTTTGAGGAATGTTCAGATTTGATGCTGTGATAGCTGCCAAAACTGGAGGTCAGCTTTCAGAGAGGGCAAAATTTTCATGCTTGTGGCTTTGATGGTGTCAGGAACTCACTTCTAAAATGTCACACCATCAGAGGACTATTAGGGCCCCTCTCATTCCTGTCCCTCACTCAGTCCAGGCTGCCCCAGCAGCAGTGCAAAGCCCAGACAATTTTCAGAAATACAAACAAGGAAGCTCCTCTTGTTCAGAAGAGAGCTTCTGTTTTGATTCCCTCTAGGCTACAGTCCATGCAAGTGTGATATATTCTGTCAGTCTCAGCTGATTCTTCTGTCTCCAGCTAAATGCATATTTTAGGAGCTGTTTAATCCTTAGAAGGAATTATTTTACTGTAATGAGTATACACACAAATTCTGGCCATTTTGCACTGTCCACTGACAGACTTTTTTTTTATTCCAGTGGGGAATTGATTTTGAGAGGAGGCTATCCTTCCTGTGATACCTGATTTTTCCACAAGCAGTCTTCCCTAGGAGTGCAGGCCAGCCCACCCAATACCATGTAGTTGAAGTGCTGAAATTACAGCCTGAGGTGTCACAGCTGCTGGAACAAGATCAACCAAGCAGGAATAGATACATCAGGGATGCAGCACAAGATGGCCTCCACTAATCCAAACCATTTACTCTCATGTTACTGCTTTCCATAAAAGTACAACTGTCACTTGCCTGTCATTTAACAAGATTACAAAGGAAGGCCAAGCAATTATAACTGTTTGCTTCTGAAACTATCCCTCATGTATGGGTAGAGCCAGAGCCAAATATGTGTGAGACTAAAGTATGTCAAAGCATATTGTGACTTCTGTCATTGATTCTCTTTCATTCAGGTGTTCAGTGAATGAGGTTGCTCTGACTCTGCAAAACGTGAGCATTGCTCCCAATGCTTCCTGGGACCAATAAATCATTTTCACTTCCTTATGAGAGACAAGGAGTAGCAAGCTAAGCAGTCAGTCTAAATAATCTTATTTAGAAACATTAATTTTAAGTAGTTCATCTAGCAATTAATTTATTTGTACATCTTTTTCTCATTTCAAAATCCTTTGCTGTCAGTCAAGCTGTGATAGTTTATCCTTTAGTTTGAATAAATGAACCTAAAGTTTCACAAGAACGCTCATGGTCTGTCCAGCTGTTTTGCTTCAATTCTCTAGAAAGTACAGTTAGCCTACCACCGTTACCTAAATAATTTAGGCACCTTGATTTGTATTAAAGCAAAGGTGTAACATTTCTAGGCTTCAGATTAAGTTGGGTCCTCAAGACACAGTGTATCATAGTGCTGGAGACCCCCATGGTAGCTGCAAGGAAGCCCTTGGCATGTACAAAGGCAGTGCAATGCCTTTGTAGGAAGCAAACTGGTATCCAGGAAGGAACAGGGCCTTGTCAGCTCTGTCACTTGCACTTTTGTGGCTCCTTGGTGCAGTGTGAGTGCAGCAGCTCTTCATCAGTGGTTTGCACAGCAGAGATGGAGCTGAGGAATCCAAGTAGCAGTTATGGGGCTGCGTAAGCACTCTGGGGTTGCGGTTCCCAATCCTTTGTGTCTCTTCCTTGGCTGACACTGCATTCAAAAATGCAAAAGCTGCCTTTTGCCCTCTCTCAGACCCTTGCAGCTGAGAAAGTCTCTGAACAGCTGATTTCCCAAGGCTGAGAGGGTGCAGGGGAGGGCTCAGTCCTGGTTTTGTCATGTTTCCTAGGCTTTTGCCAAAATACCTAAATTTTTTACCATAGCAATAATTCTGAGAATGTTACTGTTTTTATGGTCTCTTTATAGTGAGGTGAAGTTACCCTGTGTATGCTCTAAGTATTGTTTCATTTACCTGTTGGGATTTACTGAAGCAGAGATTGGATTCATACCACTGTTTTACTAGCCTTTGCTAGGTCTGTTCTCCATTAATTTGTCTAATCCCCTTTGAACCTCTTCATACTTTTAGCTTCCACAATACTATGTGCATGAAGTCTCCATTTAATTGTGTGTTGTGTGAAAAAGTGCTTCCTATTTTTTGGTTTCAACTGTTTGCCTGATAGTCTCATTTAGGTTCCCCCTAATTTCTGTACTGTGGAAAAAACCCAATCCCTTTCCCAATGGAAATGGTACCCTCTCCACAGGAAGGGATTTTGTAGGTTAGTATTTCCTGTCAGTTTTCTGCTTACCAAGCATGCCCAAAGTGTACATACTTTATGCCTCTCTATGTTGACAGTGTGGTGGGCAGGGGATTGGAGCAGAGAGGGGAGATTTCAGTGCTTTGAGCTGAACTTCCCTTACTTGTTGTAGGATAATTGAAATCCAGTGAATTGCTGAGAAAAGAAAGAAGCTGAATGTCAAATGTACAAGACTATCAGGCCTACTCCTTTCTTTTGTACCAAAGAGATTGCTCACACTTCAAAGGAAGAGGTGGACTAAAATTAGGACTAAAACATATCCATCTGACCTTAGTTCTAGAGGGGGTGGCTGCTTGGAAGTAGAAATGCTACATCATCTTCTTGAGAACCATGGTTTCTTTGCTTCTTTGGTGGTGTTCTTGCATTTCACTTTAGCTGTACACGATTTCGAGTTACTTCATAGCGGCAGTGGTTTTCTACTCCCAGTGCTGGTTTCAGCTGTTCCCACGAAAAAAAGTAGCACTACAACTGCTACAGTATCAGTGGCCTAGGTAATCTGCCCTTCTTTCACCATTAACCCTGTTAGGGTCTCTTTTACCTTCTACCTCCTCGAAATTCAGCAGCCTCCCGGAAGCTTAACGATAGCTGAGACTCTGCTTCCTCTTCAGCTGGTTTTTTTTTTGTTTTTTTTTCCTTTGAGCTAGCCTTTAACTCTGCTCCAGTGTTTGAAAGATCTAATATTCTATCTACACTGAATATTGAAATATAGTTTTTGATTCCCACTTCATCTCTTTTTGCAGTCACTAGAGCCTTGCATCTGCCTCAGTTCAACAAAGGCACATGATGAAGTGCCTATGTGCTTTGCTGTATTGGGACCTGAACACTAATTTCTTATTCTCAATTTTGTTTTCAAAACATTTAAAATTCCCAGTCAGGTTTAGTAAGACATTCTACATATTTTCCCCTGTTTTTAATAGTATCTTTCTTCAAATTAATAATAAATAAATATAATATTTTGTGCACATCTGTATGCATGTTACTGTCACTGGAATTTAAAAGCTAAAGATACTATGATCCTAAAATCCTTTTTGTTTCTTGGCATTTAACATGTATGCCGAGATTATATTAATAGACTTGTGGCCAGAAGCAGCTGTCTCCATTAAAAACTAAATCTTTGGCAAGTATTTCCATACAATATATAATATCAGACTAGTCTTTCCCTAAAATCAGAAGAGGTTGTGTAGTAAGCAATTGCCATTGTCTTGTTCAGTATGTCATCAGTGCCTCATGAGAAATAGTGGCAAATTGCACATGATAAATACATATCCAAAGATATTTCAGACCTGAAGCTTCCCATTGAGACGATGTTGGTTTGGGGGGTTTTGGCAGAGCTTTTTGAATGATTATCAAAATCTCAAGTCAAATAATTTTACAGATTTTAAAAACCCAGATAGCTATTTTCCTCAGAGACATAATCTAAAATATGACCTGATGTTTGAATGCAAGCATCAATCACCAGAAGCCACGTTGGAATCTGAATAAAAATGCACTGTTCTCTAGCCACTAACTTTCATTTACTCAGACAGGCACTGACCAAGTTAAACAAGGAATAAAAGTGGTGTTTTGGGGGTACTGACTGATAGATGAGTTCCTGATTTGTGAGGGCATTTGAGCCCTCGTAGGGCTCAGGACAACATTTGAGTAGTTTTGTTTCTTTTTTCTTCATTTTAAAATGAAAACTCTTCGCTCCCACTGGCTCTCTTATCTATTTGATGTAACTGGTGTTGCATGAGAAATTACCTCATTTCAGTGACTGGAGACAGCTTTTCTATAAGCTGCAGTAAAGTTTCCTCATTTGTTTAATGAACCTGGATAGGTAGAAAATTAAGTATCAGGAGCTGCAGAGGAAGAAAACTAAACCAGAATGTTCTGTGTATTTGGGTGGTTTAAAAATTATATCTGTATTAATATAGCCAGTACATGTAATTGGTATTTAGATTATGGCATGATTATTGCTTTGCAGACAAGGGACTCCATTATCACTCAGTCATCAATGAAGTAGCTGCATTCTATGCTCATCTCGTCTCTGAAGCTGAAAGAAGAGCTAGTTATTATCTTCAAGTGAGTTATTAATGAGGGGAAAAATCATCCCCAATTACTGTGAAGCAAAATATTTCAACATTTACATTTCTCAGACTTTAATTTTGATCTAATCCTCCATGAGTTCTTAAACTCAGACACTATACACTTTTCCAAACATTCTCACAATGGTCTATCAAGAGGAACTTCCACCTGTCCAAGTGCTGGTTTCCCTTAGGGTATGCTGCAGGGTCTTAAAGTGCTGCCCATCCCATCCTTGTGCTGCTAGAGACTGATTTCCTCTGAGATTCCTTCATGCTACACCATAGGAACAGAGCCTCCACTGTCAGCTGTGCCAGAGAAAAAATTCTGAGTTGTCTATACTGTCTGTGTTCCCAGACCATGTTTTTTTTCTTAACTAGAAACAGCGTGAAATTTATTTATAAGGGCTAATTTTGTTCTTTTGCTTTCCTTTGAATGCTTTTGAAATTAATGGTTTGGAAGTTTTGACTCTCAGTGTCCTAGAATATAACCTGTGCAACACAAAGGTGATGATTTAAATTCATATAAACATGTGGTCAGTAACCAGGAGATGGGAGAAGTGCTGTCCACACTGTGAATCCATCCATCAAAACAGATGTGAAGGTATGACCTTGGCAGATTCAGGGGGTGGGGATGTCAAACACAGTTTGCAGTCAATTGGAAATGTAGCTACTAGACAAAGAAAACTCAATAATTACACAGCTGTTTCAGTAGATTACAGACTTTCTAGAAAACAATAAAACAACCATCTTTAAATGGAAAAAGTAAACAATCTTTTTTTTACTTCAAAAACAATTCTGAAAGTCATCAGATATGTCCCCTGTAAACTTATCTCTTTTCAAAAGTGACAGAGTCTGTAACCAATTGGTGTATATTTCTCTACAGCATTTATGCCCATTAATGCTTCATTGATTTACAGTGAAACTGCTGAAGGACTGTCTTGAATAGGCATATAAATATTAATTTCTTGTGAAGGATGGCTGCTATTACACTAAATATTAAATGAATTCATAATACTTGGACATTTGCAATAAATCACTACTGGGACTGCATACTAACATCCCACTCCCTTTTTTTTTTTTAATATTAAAGCTATGGAAAAGAGCTGGTTGCTCCTAAAGTAATGCAGAGTTTTGAAACGCTAGAAACATGAACAAATTCCCACAGCGCAAGGAGGAGTTTCAGCTTAGTCCCATTTTACAGATAGAGGGAGGCATGTAGTGGTTTAGGTTGAACTGCTGATTACAGAAGGTTCAAACCCAATTTGTTTCTCATGAGAGACATCACAGTAAATTATCAGTTCCTGACAGTCCTTCTTTTGCTTGAAATGCTGTGAGGAGCATCAGCAGAGGATCTGGCCATGTGATACCAAAAGGCTGAGGGCCAGACTCAAAGGGAGAAAGAGCTGGACATATTGTCTAATCTCCATGCACACAAAGTGATTGGTATCAGGTCACCTCTAAATATCTTGCCCAAGGCCACAGCTTGAAGGATGGTACTGCTCAGGTTTTGACGAGGCTTAGCAATTGAAGTCATCTTCTCTCTTCCAAGACCACAGACCTCAGTTTCAAAAGTTTAGTAAAATGCTCAGCAGGGGCTAAAAATCAATTCTTTATTTTTCATTTTATTAAAGTAGAACAAAGGATAGGTCAGCAAGGTCATTATAGCTTTCTGTTTTCTAAGGTATGGTATTCTAAGAGCAGAAATGTGTGCCAGGGCTAACCCTGTAGAATGGAAGCTGTTCTTGTAAACAAAACTGAATGGCTATCAGACTTACCTGCTTTTTAATGTGTAGATGAGTGTGAGTAAATGCACTTCCTTCATTCCAAATATTTTAGCTTCTGTGCCTTAAATGATCTAAGTTGCACAAGGTTTTTCTAATGAAAATCTGCCAAGGTATTTAAATGAGAAGCAAAAATTAGAAAAGCTGCTACCACATAGAAATATTAATTGTTCATTATACAGGGCTTAGTTCACATAGTTACTTTGCATTTGCAAGACTGCCAATTAGAGAGGCTCAAAGTGCTCACTGCTGCACAATAGCCATTTCTCCAGAGCCCCACAATGGCTATTGTATTCTGTCACTGACCTTTGGACACCTTCAAATGCATATTGACACAGGATGCTGGGATCATTAGAGCTATTGTTTCAGTGTGCCACAGGGAAAGAAGAGTTTTGCAACTTAATGAAGAGCTTTAAAATTTTATATAATGATGACAGCAAAAATATTTCTTAATTAGAGAGTGAGAGAAAAACTGAAGCATTTTTCTGGTGTTTCAGGTGAATTCCTGAATGCAAAAGAAAGAATGCAAACTTTCCATACAGTCCCTTCCTATCAGGGAAAGAAGATATTTATCGGGGCATTTTGTGTGCTTTTCTATTGTTTCCAGAAGAATTGATTTAATTTTTTTGACCTGGTGGTGGCATATGGCCAGCCTCCCTTAGCTTCCATGGATTCTGCGTGGGTGAACATCTTGACAGGGTGGATCCTTTCATCCTGTAAGTGCAAAACACTCTTTTAAAATATAACCAGGGGTATGCAGGAGACCAGGATCTGGATGCACATTTCAGACTCTGCTCTTCAAAATGCAGTGGGCTTTGGCTCTGTGACAACTGTGCTTCATTTTATCTCATCTGTGTCTTGATATCTAAGGTGTTTCTGTTTTCTTACCAGTCCATGACAGTTAAAGAGTGCAAACGAGAGCTTTGGAAGCAGAGATACCAGATACCCCAAGTATATTTACTGTAGTAAATCCAAGCATCTTCTAAAAGCTTGTATTTATTTTATTGCAGCCTTTCTATTCTTTAAAGCTGCTTTGAGAAATTACTTGAGCAGTTAGAACATAAAAGAGCATAATTTTAAACCTGGCATGGGACATTTTGTCTACAGAGAATAAATAAATTACTGGCTTGTATTTCCAATGAGTGTTCCTACTTGAATATATACAGAGTTTCTGTTCCATAAGTCTTCCAGTTTCTGGGTTTGATTTTATCCCCTGGGATCCTATTATTGAACAAATTATCAAATACAGCTAAACTTCACAGCCCTGAGACTCTGAAGATAGTTTGGTAATGGCTTGCACTTCTGACAAAAGAGGAAGAAATCTAATAGACCTTTGCAAAACTTCTTGTATCATTTTTTTAAAATGGAAAAATTTACTGCACGGCATTGCTGGTTGCAGCTCTAACCTAGCGTTGTGGAGCATGTACCAGAGAATGGCCAGTTTCTACATACAAACATTAGCCAAAAAACTTTCAAGATGAAAGACATATGTTTTGTCTGTGCTTGGGGTAAATGCACAGCAGGATTTCTCACACTGTCACAAAATCCAAAAGGTCAGATGTACTTCCTCAGGAACGCAGGCTATACTTTTTTTCCCATTAATTGAAAGGGTGCTGTTACCATCTTTTCATTTCTCTGTGTCAGAAACCCTTGTAGAACTTTGAAACCTCCCATGCACTGCCACTGCAATT
Organism: Anthoscopus minutus; assembly: GCA_013399455.1. Lineage (NCBI taxonomy): Eukaryota > Metazoa > Chordata > Aves > Passeriformes > Paridae > Anthoscopus > Anthoscopus minutus. Next base: position 45,093 of record VWYI01009654.1, read on the forward strand.
GCCAGTTGTGAATTTTGTGGTCTGTCTTCAAACATCAAGGCATTGCTTTTACCTTAATACATGAAGGGAAGTGACCCACTTCTGGGAGGGAGACACGAATAGTTGTTGTGTGGTACAGGATGTGCAGGGGAGCATGTTCTGGAAAGGGCTGTTAAACCAGATTCTCATGCCTCCATTCTCCCTACTGTAAATCTGCATCAGGCAGTAAAAGAGGCAGTAATGATGAATGCTTCTCGTGCAGTGAGCTAGGATCAAAAATCTCTCCGCAGCCCATGGTGCTTCCCAGCAGAGGTTTTTAGCCATGGGTCCTGATTTCTTACTTGTGGGATGTGTCTCTATTGAGAGACAAGATTCTTCTTGAAAAGAGAGGGCAGCACTCTGCTTGCTGTCTTCTCTGCATGGGAAGTTTGTATCTTTGATGTACCAGTATCTTTGTTGTACCAGTGTAGTTGCATTTTCTTTCAAAAGGCAGATGATCACTACCTGGATAGATTTGAATATAGGGATAATCCTTGCAGTATGTTTGGTCCTTACTCTACTGAATTAGTTGCAGCCCTTTTCAGTGGGGACAGGTTTTCATAGGATCTTTATTATAAAAAGTTCAAGTTCTGCCTGGATCCATCTTTATGGCAGTTTTGAGAGGTTTCCTGCCTCACACATTGAGGTTTTCCAAAACAAAAGCAAAGAGAGTTGGTATGTCTGCTTACTGCCTATGTTTTATTTGGTTCCTTTGCAGAAGGAGAAGAAGAGTGGGCTGTTGAAACTTCTAGCAGGAGCATCAACAAAAAAGAAGTCACGCTCCCCACCATCTGTATCTCCCACACACGACCACCAGACAGCCATTGAAGGAGTTCTGCAGGGGGCAGTGGGGCCTGAGCTCTCCTCCCTCTCCAGTCACGGCAGAGCCGGCTCATGCCCTATTGAGAGTGAAATGCAGGGAGCCATGGGGCTGGAGCCTCTGCACAGGAAAACAGGCTCCTTGGATTTGAATTTTTCCATCCCTTCACCTGCCAGGCCACCCCTCTCTTCCATGGCAGCTATTCGGCCAGAGCCCAAGCCTTTGCCCCGGGAAAGGTAAGTTGTGTTTCTCCCTGCCTGCATCCACAGGGAGCAGTTGGAGGAGGGATGGAAGTTTAACTTGCTCAAGGGTTTGTTGCGGTTTTGGATTGACTATACATGGCTCAGCTGTCTTTTAGGAAGACAGGGCTTACATGCATCTGCCCACTGAAAATCATCTGTACTCTGTGTAGGTTTAAAGTAGTGTTTAAGAGCACCTGTCCATGACACTGCACAGCCCCGGTCTAAATGTGGAGGACAGCAGTGCTTTCTCAGCCCAAATGATATAAATGCTGTTGGCAAATGCCACATTTTAAACGGGATTCCAGTATTTTAACTTAAGGGCTTGACATACTATGTCCCATCTGGACGTGTACTGTTCTGCAGTACCAAAGCCTTTTCCATATTCTTTTTGTTTAGAGTACTTAGAGATACAGCCATCTTCAGTGACCTGTTACCAAACATGTAGCTCTTTGCTAAAGAGGTATGTACCAGTGATTCTGGAGTTCATTTCAGCAGCCTGCTCTCCACCTTGGTACCTCAGAGTAACTGACTTCGCAAACCTAAAAGAAGAATAGGAATACCAAAACACAAAAGCAGATGGAGAGGGATCTAACTGACCAAAAAAGAGATAGAGGGTTGCAGAAAAGAGATAGGCTTCCATGTGCAGAGTGACACTGGCATCAGGTAAATGTTTTCTACAAGATTGCAAATTGAGAACTGGAAAAGGAATGGATAGCTACAGTGCTGTTGAAATGCTCTCCACTAAGAAGGTGATTGAGGAAAGCATTTTTTGTACAAAAACATTGAAAAATTTTCAAAAATCTGTTCAGGGAACACTTTTGAATTGTTTTTTAAAACAATTTTGAGATAACATTAAAATCACAGAAGTTGGAAAGAAACTAGTTTTGTCAGAGTGTATGAAAGAGGCTGAAGGGAAGGCACCTGTCCCTGAATCCTATTGGGGTCATGAAGCAGATGATGCATAATAAGGAACATTACAGGGCCTTCCATACCTTATACAGTGTTTTACTGAATGCAGGTTGGAATTTGGTTGAGAAGCTGACAGTGACACTATTAAACTTTTCTGAGACATCTGGTTTGTTACCATAAAACCTCTTGATAAGTTAACTCTACACAACCAACCCAGCAGATACTAAGTGGATTGAAAATTGATTCACTGGCATCAAATCTAACTCTGCATCAGAAATCACTAGAAGATGGTTATTAATGTATGTAGTGCAGCCCAACAAGAATGGGGTCCTAAACCTGAACTGTTGACATAAAACCTTTACTATTGCAGAGTGAGGACTGAAGTGGGAGGTGGGTGATGGGTAGGTCAGCTCTGCTGGTATAGAGCTAATTCAGCTCCTGGTCAGGTGAACACAGAGTAACGGTATATTTCAGAAGAGGCAAATTTGATGCAAAGTGAAGTGGACTCAGAGAAGCATCATAAGAAAAATGGAAGATTTAAAACTATATACTTGCAATGAGAGACACAGGGAGCTCTGGCACACTTGATAAAGAGTGTAGGGATGGCATGGTAACAGTCTGTAAGAGACTGCAGTCAGGACAGACATGGAAATATTTTTACACTAGATTTGGCATTTTTTCTGAAAGAGATGCTTTTGTTCAGGTGCATCTGTTAGACTTGAAGCAGAAATAAATACAGGCAAGTCCTTTGGCATTGTAATGAAGGCAGTGAGAACAGACTATCACAGTAGTCTCATGCCCTTAAAATCCATGAAAAAGTAATTTAGTAAAAGGAGTGAAAAACCAATCTCTATTTAGGCACACTTAATTTGGTCTACATCAGTTCAGATTAATGCTATAAGAAAAGTTAAATCAATATAAACCAGATTTAGCAGGAGTGTAACTAAATCAGTGAGCTGCTGCACCTTTAGTTAAATATAACCATGAAGAGAAGCTGGGGAGTATAGCCCATGACGTCTCCAGAGATGGATGTTAATATGCTGCTCTTAAAGCTTTACTATAGAGAACTCCAGACACATTATTTAATATGCCAGGGGTAGTCCCATACCCTACAAATTTCTCAGTCCACCTCAGAGTGGACCAGGTAGGGAAACATTTAACCGATGACTATTTTAAGTGGCAGAATAGAACCAGAGAGACAAAGGTTACCTGCATTCTCTTAGCTGTGCTAGAACCAGGAGCAAATAGATTTAGAGTGCTAAAACTGGATAAATGCTTCCAGCTGCAGTATATGGTGATAAGGAACTTACTCTGATTTTACGTATTTTGATTCCTGAGTCTTAAATCTGAAAATAAGCTATAATTGAGGTAACCATAATTACACACAGCAGACAAGATTCTTTAATTGATTTATGAATTAACTTCCATATCATTGGTGTATCTGCATTCCTTAACTGATCATATGGGTTTTTTCATGTCCATAATGGGAAATATTAATTACCTTCATGCACTAGGAAGGATAATGCTTAGTCCTGGAATAATCTGAGCAGATACATTAAACACTTGTCTGTTAGAAATTCATCCCACATCCATCTGTGCTCATTAAATCATCAAATTTCTCAGAAGTACCAAATTATATTTTTTTTAAAACAAATTATGATTTTCAAACCACTTGTTCTTTTCACATCTGGCAATGGAGCAACTTGCATTCAACATCACTCAGCTCCATATTTTGCTTGTTTGCATTTTGGTGCATTTCATCCACACAGTAGGAGCAATTCTCTGAGAAAGAAAAGGGAGGAGAAGGAAAAAAAGGTTAGATAAACAGATTCAGATGCTGGAAGAAATTTTAAAAAGCTGCAAAGCATTTCAGTACACTTAGCTGTACTTGGCTTTCTGTCTCCCAACGCCCATCTGTGCACACAGAAACAGAGCACTGAAAGGTTGGAAGAAGTAGCACATTCCTTAATATTTACGGCATTCAAAATGAGGCTCATGCAGGCAGCAGAGCGCCTCTACTTTTTCTATAGAAGCTGGCTTGCAGCTCCAGCACTTGCCACATCCAGGTTACTGATCAAACCCAGTGCACCAAGAGGTGCATTAAAGGGCTCTGATTGCTTGCAGCTCATTCACTGTTTAAAGGATGAATTGCCTATTCTGCTGCCTGACAGTGCAGACCTTACTGGGAGTTGCAGCCAGGTAGACAGAAAGGTGAAACAAGCTTCACCCTCTTGGAGGTGCTGTTAATGTTTATACTCTTAGTCTTTTTTGTTTTACGTAGAGAGGAAAACAATTTTCTTCTTCATAATATTCCAAAGCCTGGCTATGGATGACTGGATTAGAAAGGAAATTGCTCCTAGCTCTCCTGTCATTTAGCCTTCATATTTGTCTGGTTTGCTGGGGTAGTCAGAGCCCATCTCTGCCTTCTGGGTGTAGTTTCCGCTACAGTTTATAAAATCACATTCCTTCAGATGCTCTCTGCCATAAAGCATCCAGCAATCCAAGCAGCAGAGCAGAGAAATTTCCCAGGTGGTGTCCTTGTCACTTCATGTGACACTGATTGACTGCCAAGTGAATACCCCATCAGGCTGTGTGTGCCCCACACACTCTTTTCCACCTACTGCTCCATCCAGTTTCTGCTGGTATGAGAAACAGCACCGGTACAGGGATGCGCAGTGAGGCAGGCACTGGGCCAGAGCCTTGCCCACATCCCACCGACGCTGTCAGCTCACAGAAGGGGTGTGCTGTGTGCCTGGCAGCACCAAAAGAAAATACTTCCCTAGCCACCCTCTTCAAGAAAATGTGACTGTATATTAAGCAAAATAGGAGAGTTGAGTGTGCATGTGTGTGTGCATGCGTCATGTTCCCCTTGCTGCCTGGCACTGTTCCCAGAGGCGAACCTGAGTAAAACATGTCACGCATTGTTGGCTCTTTTATAGTAACTGGCACTAACTCTGCCGTGTTATATTGTGATAAAGCAGCTGTGGCCAGACTTATTGTCACGACTGGCATATCTGTACTGCAATTCTGTGGTTTTCCTGCAGCCTTCAACCAAGTTATAGCCACAACAGTGCTGCAGAATAAGATGGGAGCAATAAATTTGACCTTTAAAATAGATCCCTCCATGTTTCCATGTATCTTTCCACAAATCACTGCCACATTAGAAATTGAGCTCCCAATGCAAAGAAGCATTCAAGCATGTGCTTAACACCCATTGACTTCAATTTTGCTGTGCTCATATGTCTTCTTTGCCAAAAAGGAAAGCAGAAGAAGGGTTCTTTTAATTCCTGGAAAGTTATACTAGAGAAATGACCCAAGGAGTAATTTCTGATTCAACAGTGACATGTGTTCACATGGTTAAGTGCTCCTCTGAGTAGGGATACCTGCCTTAGGACTGGGAACCAGCCATCAGCCATCTCAGAAATTGAATCCTCAGTTATTTCCAGCAGAAGGTAAAAGACCAAATTGAGACTTTTTCTTCTAAGGCTGCAGATTCAGTCACCATACTTTGGAGAAGCGGGTTTTGGTTTGTAGTCTGCAGAGGTGCCTGGCAGGTCTCTACAATTTACCATTGAAAGGATGAAAAAACAGCACTTCACTGGTAAACAAGAGCCATGGTTAACTGGGCTAGATACTCCATTGGCACTGATAATCCATTGCCTCCAAAACTTACTGTGTATCCCTAATGCATAAGAGACCTGTTGGACTGGCCTCATGCAATCTGTCCAAGTGCATGATACTTTGAGAAACAGGAACTTGCATTAAGCATCCAAATTCAAGCATTGTAAATGGGGTCAGGTTGAAGGTTAGCCCTGCAGACCTAATTTGCCTCATTGCACATTTTCTTAAGTTGTTCTTTTTCCATCAGGGTCCTGGATATACATATTTACTCAGTGAGTATTCTGGGGTTTTTTTAGAGTGTCCATGGCTGAGTTCTGCCCTTAATTACTGATCAGTTGTGATCAATACTGTTCAGTGCCTGCCTGCACGCTGACAGAGGGCCTGTATGGGTCATTTAGACCAGACAGGACTCCTACACAGCCAGTATGCACGAGATGAGTCCTCTCTGTGGAAAGTGTGGCACGAGGCTTTACAGCTGAAGGAGTCGGAGAAGCCACTTTCCCCACATCTGGACCACACAGTGCATTTCATCATGGCCACTTGACAGAGATATTCCAGCCTCTGCACAAGGTGGGGTGGGTCCCATGTCAGAGCCTTGACTCACATCCAGAGCAGCGTCTTGTGCACTAAATGAAGCAGGCATCCTAAGGGAAAAATAGTATGCAATCATATAATGAAAGATTATATTGCAAGGCAGCAGAAGTAATGGACAATTTTATTTGCCTTTTTCCTCCTCTCAGATGCATGGGTGTGAAACATTCTTTTAAGGTTGTAGATGTCTTTATGTATCGACACACATGATATTTTTAATCATTTTGCTTCTTTAAAAGAAACAAAACCGAAATTTCCATCATGTGACATCTGTTTGAGGTTAGGAGTCTTATTTGCACTTTCCAGATTTCAGTAGGAGTAGCAAAGGGAGGGCTGGGTGGGAGAAGTGTTTCTTTTGGCTGTGAAAACAAGTGCTATGAATACAGGGGACAGGGGGATTGCAAGGTCTTTGCTGACAGCAGAGGATAGACCTATTCCCAGCTCAGTGAGATAATTGCTGCCAGGGTGCCCATTCCACCCTCAGCTCCAGTACCAGCTTCTACTGATGCAGTTTCCTGCTTCTTGGGATGCCATGTCCCTGCCCCAGGCTCCCTCTCACCAAGGCTTTTTGCTCCCCAAGACTCAGCTCAGCAGAGCTTCCCCCCTCAGCACCCATACCCACACCTTCTATCAGGGCCTCCAGTTTTCATCACAGTCATGTTTCTTTCTCTGCTCCCAGTTTTTCTCCTATCAGCCTCCCTCTTCCTCGACTTCATCCCCTATTTTACCTCACTCTCCAGCTCCCTGGCACTTCCCTGCTCATGCAAAACCCATTCCCAGTCCTTGCTGATACTACTTGCAGCCTCTCCCCAAGTATTACCTTTTGTGCACCGAAGACTCTTCCCAGGCCACTGCCCATCCTGGACAGTAGCCTCCAGAGATGAAGTGCCCAATCCAAGGATGCCACAGCAGCCAGCATTGGGGATGTCCAACATCAACTCTGTCCCCTAAGAGAAAAATACAGGAGGGACCCAGTGCTAAGAAAGGAAGAGAAATGCAGTCTCTGAGGTCCCACAGACCTAGGACAGCTTGGAGCATGAATCAAGATGACAGAGATTTTGCTTTCACACAAAGCTCATACAAGCTCATACAAGCCTAAACAAAAAAAAATTTGGGGTGGTTCGAATGTTGTTAACCTGGCTGAGAGTGGGTAATTTTCTGAAGGAACACCATCCCTGATAGACCAATGGGTCCACAGGACAGATGTTTGCTCCTAAATACAGGACCTGAGAGCAGTTTGTAGACAAAGTGCTCATATGGGTCCTACTGGTGCTGCAAAACCCCTCATGTTTTCCATCACTTGGAAGTGATGAGGCCATTGGGCTGTATGTTGGACCTTCAGCCTAATATAGCCAAGTGCTGTGGAGAATTTGGGCCAAAATTATTAACATTTGGCAGATTTGTAACTGTGTAAGACAGATTGATACAATTTACAACAGAAAATACCAAATATTGTTAATAGTGGTCTAAGGTGAATGTTGCATTTGTCATCATAATAGGGTTTATATGCCACAGTAGCTGGCCATCATAATGCCCAGATAATTAGCATTTTTGAAAGTTGGTAGTTTAGGGGTGGAATGTGACATGGACAAAATTTGGAAGACTGACATCCATGTAAAATGCCAAGCAACAGTTTGGTATAGGAAAACCTACAATTTTATAGCATCTTCTTGAAAAGCGGACAAAAGGGGAAGTTAAAAGAGGAGATATAAATAGAAGTATCCCGGACTGCCTTTTTGGGAGTGAGGGAGAATGTCTGGGAGAAGGGACCTTTTCTGCCAAAAAAATTAAGGCTAATAGCTGTCCTTGCAGTTCCATTCCAGAGGATAAGCGAGGCTGAGGTGCCACCTGGAGGTGTGGAGGGGCGGCACAGCTCCCTGTGCCCGGGCAGTGCCGGGATGCTGCCCCTGCAGCCCCCACCGGGCTGCTTCTCCCAGGCTCCGCTTCAAACCTCTCGTGGAAAAGGCATCGCATCTTTTTCCATCTCTCACAGAGGGAATTCTTAACTGATTTGCAAGGTCTTTCGTAGCTAGTATTCTGTTATTCTATCAAAAAAATCCTTTGGTACTATCTTGTGAGGCACTGTAGTCAATTAAATATAACCATAGCATTTAGGGTTTCCTGAATGGGAAAAAGTGCCTCGTTTTGTAATGCAGTGACTGAGATTTATTTCTCTAAATTGCTAAGAAGATGCTATGTAGAACCCCTTTTATGACAGTGGGCACATTCCTGTTTAGTGTAGTCACCTGCCTCCTCCACCATTTAGGGACTAGCAGCTCATCACTCTGAGGATGTAGTTTTGCTTTAAAAGGATCTCTCTGTGCCTTTGCTATAACATGAGGTGCTGGCAGTCCCAGCTGGGTCTTCAGAGTGACCCTGCCCAAGACACCACCTGTTACTGAGTTTCTGTTTCCTGACTTGCCAGAACAGTCCGTGAGTACCTCCACAACACTCAACTAATGCTAAGGTCCAGCCTTTTTTTCTTTCTCAAGGCTTCCCAAGTTCCTGATGCAGAGCTCCAATGTGCTGTGATTGTGCATAAGAGTAGTGAGATCTGAAATTTGGCATCATCTTAGCTGAAATTGTTCCACTCTGATAATTTAATTAATCAACACTGCGGCAGAGTGTTTGAAATAATGTGTGCATTCATTTGCATAATGAGTGTAATTGGCAAAGCTTCATATTATAAGTGTAGCAGTTCCACAGATGATAGCTTGATAGACCATTTTCTTGCACACGTTCAACCCCAGTTATTTGCTTTTCCACAGAGGAAGGAAGTGACAACTAGATTTATTAACCAAGGTACAGAGAGGATCGGCAAATTTTTGATGGCATTTGAACCCATGCATTTTCCACAACTGTGTTGCTCTGTCAAGATAAAAAAGCCATAATCAGGTATTAGAACAGAACCCCTGCTCCAAATGGAGTTTAATGCTTTTCTAAGTAATGAGTTGTTTGGCTGTGGAGATGTCCAGACATAGAGTCAAAGCTGGTATTTCCAGTGTCATGCCAAAGTGGAATGCCTAGTTTCAGAACAGAAGTCACTAGGCACCTGAGCAAAGTCTGCAAAGAAAGTGGGTGACTGCCACTGGAGAGCCCCTTGCTTTGGTGCTGTCTCACTGGGGATGGCCTTGGGGTGTGGTCCACAGCTTCCAGGGCATGTTAAAGTCCCCAGGGACAGGATATTATCTTAATTAAGTACTCATCTTGTTATTAACAGGACTCAGGCACTGGTGGCCAGGCAGCAGTGTGAATATATTAATTCTCAGGAGATGGGCTTTAGGTAATCAATTGGCAACTCTTAACTATCTTACTATATTCATTACTTTGCAATTAGCAAGACAGTTATTGACTGTTAATCAAATGCCACATGACTGCAGAAGTGCTGAAGGAAAAAAAAAGGCAACCATGCAGTAGAAATATATTCCCTGCTCTGCATACAAGTGCGTTGATGTAAAATGGCCCAGCCTGTGCTCTCAGAAAGACGCCTGCTGATAAGCTCTGAGTGCAGAATAGCTGTATCAGGCTCAGACACATCATTACTTCATTGAAATGAAGTGACACTTGAAAACTAAGTTCCCAGAGAGCCCTGTGAATGGTTCAGTACTGGGGCTCCCCGTTGGTTTGGAGAGTGCTTTGAAAGTCACTTGACACCTCTCTCCATTTTAGTTTTCCTTCCAGGTTTGAGGGACCCAAAGTACATTCTTAAAAACAATATAAGAAGAAAAATGTGAACTGCTTTAGCTAACATCTTCTGATCTCACAGGCAGTGGGAGCATTGAAAAACCCATTTTTCATCATCAGTGGACAATGAAAGAGAGTGCATCATATATCTAGACTTCTTTAAGGTCTTTGACATGGTCCCTCACAATCTCTCTCTCTAAATTAGAGAAGGATGGATTTCATGAGTGGACTGATAGATCAGGAATTGGTTGGACTGTCACATCCAGAGGGTAGTGGTCACTGGTTCAATGTCCTAATGGACACTGGTGACGAGTGGTGTCCCTCAGGGTCCACACTGGGACCAGTGTTGTTCAGTATCTTCATCAGTAACATAGATGGTGGGATTGAGAGCACCCTCAGGAAGTTTACAGATGACACCAAGTTGATTTATGCAGTTGATACATGGGCTCTGAGCAACCTGCTTGAGTTGAAAATGTCCCTGCCTCTGGGAGAGGGGTTGAGCTAAATGATCTTTAAAGTCCCTTCCAGCCCAAACTGTTTTATCATTCTATGATGGTATGAGTTTTGGATGGAGCAAATGAAGAGCCGAATAAGACATGTTACAGCAGAGATGCAGCACTAGGATTAAGAAGCCAAATCCTGGCACAGGCTCAGCACACAGCTGGGGGCAGGAACACCATGAGTGGTTCATCCATTTGACAACACATTCCCACTTTCATGGCTCTGGTTAATTGTCCAGCCAAGCTAGCCAGAAATTTCCATCTTACTCAGTTTTAGTAGAAAATGTAGCTACATTGAGACAACTAGGGTGTGAAAATGTAACTTAACTGATATTTCCAACAGGTTTTTTTTCTCCAAGATTTCTGGTTACTGGTGCCCAGCTGCTCCCATCAAATGCAGATTAACCAAGTCTTTGCACATTTTTTTCTCCAAAGGTACCGTGTTGTGGTCCCATACCCACCGCAGAGCGAGGCGGAGATCGAACTGAAGGAAGGTGACATTGTGTTTGTGCACAAGAAACGGGAGGACGGCTGGTACAAAGGGACGTTGCAGAGGAACGGCAGGACGGGCCTCTTCCCCGGGAGCTTTGTCGAGAGCTTCTGAGGACGAATCGCTGCTCTCTCAACTGAGGAGCTTTCAGGGGAAACTGCATAGCACAAGAAGAGACAGCAAAGAGAAACTGGACTGATAACCACTGCCATTTTTATTTCCAAAGACTTCCCCCAGGCCCTTCAGTCTGCAGCTCTGGAGACAGTGCCCCACTGTGCTCCCGAGACCGTGTGCGGTGCATACAGTGGTATGTTGAAGTAGTGCCTTCCACCTGGAATCACAGACCGAAAGGATGCCCATCTGGACTGTAGTAACCTAAACTCTGGCTGTTAACCTTTTGTGTAAATTATAGAGAAGATATCTTTTAAAAAAATTAAGAGGAAAGCTGTTATATTGTTGTAACTTATTTGTCAGAGCTGCAGTGTTCTTATTACTGGCCTATGCAAGATGGATTTGAGAGTTCAAGAAGGTGTGCTAGGAAGCTCTTAAACTGGGATTTTGTTTTTATCAAGGGAAGAAGAGGGGAGGGTGGAGAAAACCCCAGCTAAAGATCAGTTGCATCATTGTGCAAGTAAGAATGAGGAGTCAAAAATGTTAATGTCGTGCTTTCTATATACCTCAAAGATATGCTGCGCAGGTTTGTCGTGCGTGTCGGTGTCAAGTACTCAAGAGTGCTACACCACCCCATGTCCTGGCACTGCTGCCAGGGAGGTCCTGGAGGAAGTACAGCTCCACCATTACACCGTGGTTATTTGAGCAGAATCCCTTTTGCCTGTCTTCTGCCCGTATTATATGCAGCATGGATTTTTGTCCTTCGGTATCACTTTCCATTGCTTTTTTGTACGACGTACCTTTTTACTGTAAGAATTGCTCTACTTTATATATATTCCTACTAGATCAGACATTTCCTCTTTTTCATACATCTGGTGCTATTTTTTTTTATTGTTAAAGATTTGGTTAAACAGAGAGGCTGCAACAAGATTTGCATTCAACATATGAAATTAGAAAAGTACCTGAAGATTGAGATCAGACTGCTTGTTCTTGCATCATAGAGGAAAAGAGAAAAAGCTGCATGGTCACCAATAAATATACCTGGGGGTGCTGCCTGTGCAACACACACATGCGTGCTCTCCTACATATTTAGAGTGGCTGAAGACCCATGCTGAAGCACAGCGTTCTGTCTGGAGGGTGATAATGACTCCAGAATTGAAAGTAATTCCCAGAGGAGTAATTTTAATTGACTTTTTCATGGCAATAAGAAGAACACTGCAGGTTCTAGCACACGCAGGGACCGTGGAGTTTTCCTCTGTCGTTGCATGACAGAGACGAGAGCTGATCTGCGACACCAGTAATTAGTGTTATGGAAATGTGATTTCTTACTGTAGAAATGTACAGTTCTGGAGACTGTTGGATTTCCTAACGTCGTCAAGCTACAATACAAACTTGTATCAGGCAATATAAGCTTCCATCTACCAGGGACTTAAAGGTGCAATAAATGTGAGTTTAGCCAGTAATCTGTATGAAAAAGAATGAGAAAAATAAGTCATAATGTAATTGTTGAGAGTATTTAAAAAGACATCGGCTCTTGAGGAGTAAATCGTGTTGAAAGGCCTTTCATAGCTGTATCCATACCTTGCCTCTGACAGCAGCTGGCTGTTTGCCAAAGCCCACATGTGGTGGATGTTTAAAAGCGTGTTGGAGGCACTGTAACCTGGAGATGATCTTATTAAAACAAAGAGGCCCTGTGGGTGAGCATCATCACTGCGTTACCAGTATTTCATATGCGAAGGTGTAAGTTTTGTTTTCATTCAAGCCATGTGTACTAGTACATATCAAAACCCATGTAAGTGAGCATTCCTGTTTAAGTTCAGCTCTGTGACTTTGTTCTCTGTAAAATAAGTTTTCTTCTTGCTGTCACATGTTAACAAACCAATTCCAGAAACACAGTTCATGGCCACCTTCAAACCGGGAGGTGTCACTTTCAGGGTGTTTCTTTTTATACTTGATGTTGCCGCATTTGTTGATATTCCAGATTGTAATGAGTCAGTCACTAAAAATTTAGTTACTGTTAAGAGGAAATTGCCTTTTTATAACCAATAAGAGACTGAAGAAACATCTTCTGGAAAGACTTGCTTGAGATTAGAGCCATATCTGTTCCACTTATTTGGTCCAGGTCATAACTGGTGTCACTGCACTTCAAACAGTAAAATGCACAGTTAGGCAGTCAGCAATGCCAAAATGTGTGTTACTGATTCCAATAAAAATTCTGGGTTAGCTCTGTCAGAGATGAGATTTTTTCTGACAACTTACAGTGGTTAAAACACTCTTAAAATTCTGTTCCATGGTGTATTTACTACAGTCAGAGAAATGAAACAGGATGACAGCTTGCATACTGCCTATTCTATTTAGCCAGATCTAAAATGGTTCCAGATTTCCACTGTTTCATGCTTAACTCTAAGAGGAGAAAAGTTGGTGTGTGAGAGGATCAAGGGAAACATGCAGATGTCATATCATTAAATCAGTGCTTTAAAATACATTTTGCAAGGAGGATGATGGTTTTTTGAATGGTCAACAACCCTTCCAGACATACCTTCTTCTAGGAAAAATATGGAGGGGAGGGGGGAGGAGATGTTCTGTTTTGTTAGCAGCTGTTTCTGGGCCCTCTTTATTGCTTATCACAGTTCAGGTTACTGAGTAATCTTCTTGGACAAATCACTTCCATGCCAGGAGCACAAGTATTAAGGTGAACTTAATACAGCCCAGTGATACAAAAACATGACCCAGTGCCATTTGGAAAGTCCTGGACTGAGAGATGTTTGACTCATACTGTGGTCTGGTTTTTACCTCTCATGCCAGGAAGAGAGGGGGGAGGGGGCATCTCCATCTCCTGCAACAGGGCGAGGAAAAGATTCCTTCTGGTGGCCTCAGTTTGTAAAATGCCAGGTTTGTTCTTCTAGAAATGAGTTCAAGTAATTGAACAATTCCTTTGAACTTTGCACAGCTCAGAAAATGTTTTTGTTATACATGAATGTTAACGTGGTTTAGGAAATGTTGGCAGATATGAGTACAAATGATACAATGACTGTGTTTCTGATTCTTTAAATAAAATAAGTATTAAGGCATCTTGACTGAGGTTTCTCCCTCTATTAGTCAACAAGGTGAACAACTAGTATAAGTGGCTCTGAGGTTTGCAAAGAAAATAGGGAAGACTCATCTGCAAACCCTGTAGTAATTCCCACATAAATAACAACCTGTTAGGGGTAAGAGATGCCTGAACAGGAGTCACAATCTCTGGTTCTTCTTTTGGCACATCTGGGATTTCTTCAAAATCTTGAGAACAGCTTACCTATTGAGAAAGGTGTGTAGGTCCAGAGGAAGAGAGTGTGTACAGACCAGGAAGAGGCAGCAAGGTGGCAAGGGTAAGGCTGTGGCAGAGAGGCTAGGAGGGCATGTGGAAGCAAAAAATTGGCTAGGAAAAGAGCAGCCTCTGATAGTGTTAATGGGCTTCAAGGGTGCTCTGAGGTCACCTGGTGGGTGGAGCAGGTTTGTAGAAGGCAGGGAAAGACTCCTGCCCTGGGTTGGGCTTGGGCGTGGTGTCAGCAGGGTCTTCGTGTCCTCTAGGCAACCTACAGCCAAGGAACTGGGAGGGAGGGAAGGAACAGGTTGTACCCTGGGCAACTGAATGCCCCGTAGCTCAGGTGAGAGGTGTAAGCCCATTTTTGGACAAGGCCTGAGATTTCCATTCAGCAGCACAGTGCAGAGCATCTGGAGGGGGAACATGAGTCCATGAGGGGGTCTGGATGTGTATGCCTTGATTTGGCTGGGAGACACCTCTGGAAGAGGCACCTACAGATGGTGATTCTTTGCACAGTTGGGAAGCACATAGGGCAGGGATGAGTGAGGCACAGCTAACTCACCGGGTCATCTGCATGGGAGGTGACAGGAGTCTCTTTTTGCCCCAGCTGGATCCTGAGTCAAAATTCTGAAATGTGGGAACCACTAGAATTTAAATGTGGGTAGGCAACACCTCTCCCTCTGCTAGGCCTTGCTGGCTGTCTGACAAGCAGTGTGGTGCAAAATGCTGCACAGAGGAGCCTGCCAGCTACTTCCAAGCTGGTCTGACATGCCAGTCCCCTCCACACTTTGCCAGGTCCTGTTCCTCTGCTATTTCTCTGTGCCCTGCTGCCAGCACATACCACACACCTCACCCAGCCTTTGATACTGCATGTCACCCTGTGCTTCTGCTCCAGTGCCTGATAGAAATTTAGGCCATGTTTTGAAAGAAAAATATTCATTCTAAAATTGTTTCATGGTTTGACCGTTCCTAAATGCTCATGGAGAGCAGAACCACCTGGACAACATCTGCAGGGCTTTCCTGCAGCCAAAAGCTCTTCCTGACATCAGCAGCTCCTCATACATGGTGAACCTGGCAGCTACATGGCTTGGTTAGTTGGTGCCAAACCAAATAAATGAGCTGTACTGGAAGGAAAGCCAAGAGGTGCTACAGTCTGGAGAAGGCCCTGTCTTCACGCCCCAGCCTTTCATGTAGCAAAAATAACTTTCTAAGGGGTCACAGATGTATTTCCAATCACTGAGGCATGAGTGTCTGCCCTCCCTTCAGAAAACCACTTGATTTTTCTATTTTTCTCAGCCAGCAAGCAGCACCACCTGTCCCACAGTGCTGCAAGAGCCAGAACACTGAAGAGCTTGTA
This sequence comes from Anthoscopus minutus, assembly GCA_013399455.1. Lineage (NCBI taxonomy): Eukaryota > Metazoa > Chordata > Aves > Passeriformes > Paridae > Anthoscopus > Anthoscopus minutus. The sequence continues at coordinate 60,740 of VWYI01009654.1, forward strand.
CAAAGGTGGTCCCCTTGCAACATGTGCCAGACAGCCTGTGTGAGTCCTCCACAGTTACAGTACAGCTCAGTTGCAGGTGAGCCTACCTCTACTTGGGTCTCTTCTTTGCTCCCTAAGGAGAACCCAGCAGCCTCAGGGAAAGACAGCCAGCATCCTGCTGACTTGGCCAGGGAGTCGCTGAAAGCTGTTTCCAACACAAATGACTTCTGCACCAGCCAAGATGCAATGCAGTGTTTTTGCAAAGGTAACAGGAGTGGTCTTGCACACAGGATTATGAGCTCTGTGACCTCCTGTGTGACACACACGTGTGTGTGCAGAAAAGCCCATGAGCAAGGAGTGCTGCCAGGGAGTGGGGCTGCACCGGTGCTACCTGCCCATCCCTCTTAGAGAGGGCAGTGGAAAGGACAGGTCTGGCTTCTTAGTTCAGGGTAAGTGTCCCTGGGGGAAATGCCTTGCCTGGGAAAACTTTGGGTTGGTCAATGCCATCAGTGCTGCACTCCAGCCAGCGACAGGGCTGAGTGGTGGGGAGCTGCCTTTGGTGGAGGGGTTGGTGTCATGCATGGAATCCTCGTGGGGAGCACAGGAGGGATGGGGGCACAGCTAAATAAGGGGGCAGAGGTAAAATGAAGTCATTAAGACAGGAAGGAAGGGAGAAGTGTCTTTAACTTACTGTCAGAGAAGGAAAGCATATTACACTTGTGTTCTGCATCTGCACAAGGGCTTGATAGAGCTGCTGTCAGTCATGTCAGTGTGTGCAACCCCTGCAGCCCCCAGGAGTGCAGCTGTGGGTTGTGTGGCAGGAGTGGAGGGCAATCCCAACACCAGGAGGCCATGCCCTCTGTCACCCCACCTGGCCAAGGAAGACCACAATGAGTGCTTAAGGGCCAGGGTCCCCAAGGATGGCACTGGCACAGCCCAGGGGACTCTGGAGACAGGTCAGTGTCTGACAGCGCATCTCCAGCTACTGAGTGGACACAAGCCCAAGGAAACCCACTGGGACCCCTGGCTTTGCCACTGAATCAGGCAGGGAGTCGAAGTCTGACACACCCCTGGCCCAGGGGAGGTGACTCTGCCCCACATCACCGCTGCCACCATGAGGCACTTGGCTCCCATGTGTGATGCTGCGCAGCCAAGGAGTCTTTGTGATGCCTGGAAGAGCTGGAGCAGAGGCTAGATGGAGTTAAGAGGAAAAAGGATATTTATTGAGGTCTTCAAACGCCACACTCGGGCAGCATCAGTGCTACAATCAGGGCTCTGCCTGGATGGCTCCAAAATTGAGGTAAAAGGGGGGCCCAGTCCCAAGACCGCACATTTTATATATTTTGGTCCATTTGCATACAGGAGTCCCACTTGCCCTCCCTTTTCCTTCCACATTGTTTATACCTTGAACCTGAAGTTTGGAAAAAATGTCCTTGAGTCCCCAACTGGAGTAGGATTGTTGTGTCTTTATCAACCTGTGAAAGAATCTTAGTAACCCCGAAGAAAAAGCCACACACCAATGCAGAACAGAAAACCCAAAGGCCCAAGGCATCATTGGAGCTGGTCTCACACCCTTCTCCCCAGCACTAGCAGAAAGCCATTCCCTTTCTCTTCCTCATGGGTATGTCGAATTTGCCCTACAGCTGCCCACTGGAAAATCAGCCTTGAAGACAAGAGGGCAATTTGTTAAGGTTTTTCCATCTCCCCTCCCCAGATAATTGTCTGGGATCTGCATTAATGAAAACATAAATTGACTGCCACTCTGCTAAATGACAATCAGGTTTTGTTTGACAGAGCTAGGAAGTATCTTATCCTGAACATTGGCACCAAACAATCTAAATGCAAATTGCAAAGTGTTTGGGGGTAAGGAGGCTGTTTATCTTCTGATGAGGTTATATAATAGTGCAGAGGGGGGAGAGAATTGCCTTTCAATTCCTAAAGGCTATCAAAAAGTGTGATGGTTAAACCATGAGGCCAGTGTTTACATTTTATTTTAATGGAGCAGATTCAGTTATTTGGTGTGGATTTTCTTTCAACAAATCACTTTTTTAAACAAGATCATCACGGCAGCATTTCAACTGTATTTCAGCAATTCTCAGGCACCCAGGTTAGCGTGGAAAATGACAGAGCAGCCATCACTTTAATCCTGTTATGTCTATTGCTCCCAGCTTGTTCTCATCTGATGAAACACACTGCTGTGCCTCCAAGAGACAGGAAAACATTTGCTGCACTCGTGGCCTATTTCTCTTGTTAGATCACCAGGTTGATACAAAGCAGCACTGCCCAGGTATCTCCAATGCTCTTACACAGGAATGGTTACAGAACATCGCTGAAAACATGAAATGCAACCACGGCCAGCTGCTTCCCGAGACACCACCATGTGCTAGGGTTATTTCTCATGCTGGATGCCCCAGCTGGATGTGCAGCAAGCTTTTGTGCCAGTTGATTGCAAAACAAGTCACTGCAAAAGTCAAAACTTTCAGACCTGCTCAGCACAGCACTCCTGCACAATGCTCCGCACTTACCAGGGCACCGCGCCACGCAGGCTGGCATCTGCAGCAGTGCCCGTACTGGCATCTGTGCCCTGTGGCATTTTCCATAGGGAAATAGCCTTTTTCTTTAGCCTTGTCCTGGGAGGGAAGAGGTGTCCATGGCAGCTCAGGTGGTTCAATAACTCGAAGCTTTCAGCAGCTTGCAGAACTGGTTTCCTTGAAGTTTGTAATCTAATCTTGGAGCTTGATTTAGACTTCTGCATTTCTCCATAAATTTAGAAGCAGGCTTGAGTTTACTCCAAGAGTTTTGCACATCTGGGAGGCAAAGGAAGGAAAGCATTAATGTGTCATTTTTATTTTCCCATTTAAATATGTCTCATACAGAAAAATGAGCATGAATCTCTGCCAGGCAGGAAAAAAACAATAGATCTGTGAAAGTTGTGTGTGGATAAATTGTTGGGCCTGTAGACCACTTGGTGTAGACCAGCCAAGTAATTCACACAAATCTATGAATTAAAGAAGATTTGAATGTAGGTGGACAAAACAGGAAGGGCCATGATAATCTGGATTTGTAAAAAGGGAAATCAGTGAGTAGTGATTGTAGCCCTATTTAGGAGAGGGTAGCCAGGATTTTGGTTTCATCCACTGCCTCTGTGACAGAGACCTTTAGGCACCAGCCAGGGCATCCCTTGAAAGGGACTCACTGAACCACGGGAGAAGAAAGGACCATAGGCAGTTTTGCAATTTTGACCGATTTTAGAACGCCTGATTAATTTGCTGCTGTTAGAAAACACAGCAGGTGATTTTCCAAAGGCTTTGATGACATAGCTGACAACCTGCAGCTCTTGGGAGCAGCCGAGATGAGGTGACATCACTGAGACAGACGGTGATCTTTGCTCCACAAGCTGAACACATGCTGTGACTCTCAGGGTGTCCTCTGCAGGGCCTGGAGTTGGACTTGATGATCCTTATGGGTCCCTTCCAACTCAGCATGTTCTGTGAACATTCTATGATTCATTCATGATGGAATTTGCCTTCACTACTGTGATATATAGACATGTAACACATAAGCCACACACATTATAAGTGCATTTACATACACATCTCTTTATGTATATCATCATCACTCCTACCAAAGAGTTTGATTGATGATTGATTATGTGATTGACTGATTGATTGATTAATGTCATTTAAGCTGGTCCGGGCTACCTGTGTTTACAATTAGAGCACAGAGTGCATTGGAAGAGTTTCAGATGTCAACTATAAAGCAACACCAGGAAATTGAGGAAAATTACCCTGAGGTCTGAGCTGTGACTCCCTTGTCTGAAAGGCACAGCCATTCTAACAGTTACTGAATTTCCTCTGATGACCTCCCCCCAGTCTGGAGATGCACCAATAGGATCCATTTAAGAAATCACCCAATGCCCAAACTTTCTATTAATGTCAGAGGACTCTGAAACGGGTACTTTAAAAGGAAACTGAAGCAAAAAATTAGGTCCTCCTTCCTTCAGTTCTCCAGTCCTCACAAAAGAGCCCTTAAGTAAATAGAGCAACACTCATTCAGATTTAAAGTCAATAAAATGCATTCTTGAGCATTCAGTTGCCATACTGCACCTCCATCCATTTACTCATAGGACATACATAGGACAGTAAATTGCTCTAGAAACTCATACCAAATTAATGCTATATTTTGCCCAAGACAGTTTGTTAAAAGCACTGCTTTGCTTTATCTAAATAAGTGCTCATTAGCTGAGAGAGGGGAGCAGAAGAAAGCCAGGCCGACTAACTGGGGTGGGGAGGATGGGGTCTGGCAGTGTCTGGTTATTTGTATGAAGCAGATACCGGGTGAGTGCCCCGAGGCACCTTCCAGCCTCCACATTCCCCATCCTGGGGGTCAGGCAGTGTGCTGGAAGGGGAGCCAGCAGTCCAAGAGGTTGCCCCAAGGATATGGAGAATGGCATCACTGCCTCAATACTAGCTGGTGCCTGAAGCAAAGCTACCCTGGACATGGCTGGATACTCCAGCAGCTCGTGGGGCAGCATCTCCCACCACCCCTTCTGTATTGCCACGCAACTCCTGAGGTTCAGCACAAGCAGGAAGGGATGAAGCAGCCCACAGCACTTTAGCCCTTCCCCAGGAGTGCTGGGATGGAGCTCATCTATCAATTATATGGCCTCTTCCCTGTCATCCCCTCCCTGTGCCAACACAGGCAGCAGCAGGGTGCAGGTCAGGTCAGCATTTGAGACCTGATCCCTGGGGGGCTCAGTCCAAAATCAGGACTGCCAGATGTGGGCATCCAAACCCCCTCTGGGCCATAGGTGAGGGTGTGGGTGCGGGCTGCTGCCAGCATGGCTGTAGCTCGAGAAGAAGCTCCCCACGTCAGCCAATTTTCTCACTGACTACTTTGATGCAGAGAAGCTTTTATCATGCTGCTCTTCTCAGCAGTGAGGAAACTGCACTCTGGAACCTCTCTACTGAAGTGTCCTGCTGATTTCAGTGCTGGGGAGGCTGGCAGCAGTGCAGGCTGGTCTCACAGCCCTGATGCTCAGCACTGCGTCCCCCCTGCTCAGCACAGCCCTAGCAGGATGCAAAGATTCAAACTCACTGGGTGATGGTGGGGCACAGGAGCTGCTGCCCCACCCTTGCTGGGGCAGGGCTGCAGCTCAGAAAGGGACATCCACCCAATACCTCATTAGTCATGAACCACTCTTGGTAGATGCTTATAAAGGCATTTATTTTATCATTAGCCTTATCTTGCTTTCTAAATCTGACATAGTTTCTAACTATAATCATTTTTGCATTTCTATTAATCTCCTTGGTTTGACAGACTAAATTAACCTTTTTGAGGACAAATTGAAATTTTTACCTTTTTTGTGGTCAAACAAATTCTGGGGAATTTTTTTCCATCAGTTATATTTTACAGAAATATCAGAATTATACTTGTGTGCATCTCCGTAACCCAAGCACTGGGGATTTTTTTTCCCTGAGGCCTCTGCTAATTTTTGCACTGAAGCCTTCCTACCACAACATCCCAGATGTTAATAAAATTGGAAGTGAGCTGCACCATGAATGCAAGGGAGACAGAAAAAAACATTATGAAGGAGGGTCCCTCATATCAATAAAATGTGCCACATTTCTCCAGGCAATGTATGAAATATAGTGGGCACATAATCCGCACAGCAATAAAAGGCTGCCACATGCCTCCCCAGCACCCGGGGAGCTATCATTTTCAATTAGGAACAAAAGCCTCTGGCATGTGACAGCAGCAGCAGAAGAACTGAACACAGTTAAGGCAAAATTTAGTTTCATTACGGCTTGATGCCGATTACAGCGTTTTCTTTGTTTTCTCACCGAGCCCCTCTGTCATCACATGGGAGACAGCGTGGCAGTACAGGCTCTTCTAGAGCCTTGAGCACAACCAGAAGTGAGTCGAGGAAACCCTAAAATGGTGTTTTTAAGAGGACTGCAGCACAAACCTTTAGAGCAAAATGGGCTTTAGGCTTGATTTTAGTTCCTTTAAGCCATCACTTTTCTATGGGCCAAACTGTGATAATATGCATTTGAAAATCCACTCTTGATACCTGCTCCTTTCCCTCTGCTGACAGCATCAAGTGCTCATATGATGCAGCAGTAAAGTGAAGGAAGGCATGGTGCCAGGCATGCCTCAGACTTAATAAAATTACAGCAAATCCAATGTATTAGTCAGAAAACATCTCTTTCATGTCTCACTTAAACCTCCATCGTACCCTAGTAAGTATAACTTAGTTTTTACCTCAGGTTTTCAGAAGCTAATCATGTACAACATTGCCTTCTGTTTATTAAATTATTTCTTATGTTTTTAAATTAATACATTTTGCAACTTACAGTTCAGGTTTTTAAATGTGTCAAATTAATATATTTTCCTTCTGTTTTCCTTTTTCTAAATGTTTATAAAGTCTTTTCAACACAGGGAGAGAGATATTCACTCATCAGCCTCTGCCACAGCCATGCCTGACCCTGGCTGAGGCCACCCCATGCTTTTGCATTCTGTTCTTGGGTTTGGTCTGGGCTCAGTAGGAGCTGAGGCACACAGGGGGAAGTGAATTGGCTGGCAGAGCTGTTCCAGCACCTGGGGGATGCCCAGTGAGCTCTGGCCCAAGGCCGACAGGGCTGCCACAGCCAACACAGTGGCGACCACAGAACTGTGAGTGCCACGGGTGGGGCAGTGCAAGGGCACCTCTGCCACCAGACCCAACAAGGTCTGCAAGTAAGCCCATTATTCATCTGCTGGTAGGTCCTACTGTGTTCTGCTTCTGCACCATTGTCTTTTTCCTTCCCTCTGTTCACCCCTTTTCTGTCCTCCATCCCTTGGTCCCAAAGCTACTGCAACTCCAACCCTTATCCAAAACTATGGGACCTGTGAAGCCTGTACAGACACAAAGCAGACTAGCACGTCCACCAGCATCAAGCACAAAAGAGCTCCTGGCTGCTAATGTTTTTTATCCAGCTCTTGTGAAAATATAAGGGTAGAAAAACATTAAATAAGTGCTCTTCCTGCTCTAATCTACCATTTGGGGAATTACCATATATTACGCATCCAGTGCAAAGTGCTTTACCTCTGAAGCAATGGATATATATGCACAGACTCACCCATGTAAAATTGCCCACAGCCCTGGCTCTTATCACCTACTCAATTTTTGTGCAAGCCTAAAGGGAGCTTCAGTCCTGAGACAGCAATTACCATACTTATCCCATGCCTTACAAAATGACAGAAATTGAGTCTTCGATAGGTGCTTATATTAGGCCCAGAAAGATTATTTTCTATCACTCCTGACCACAGGGAAATGTCCTTGTTTCAGAGCTAAACATGAAGAGAGATCCTAGGGCCCATGTGGATCACAGAATCATAAAATATTCTGAACTGGAAGAGACCCATATGAATCCACCTCCTGGCCCCACATAGGACAGCCCCAAAAATGACACTATGTGCTTGGAAGTGTTGTCCAGATACTTCTTGAACTCTGTCAGCCTTGGCGCTGTGACCACTTCCCTGGGGTGCCTGTTCCAGTGTCCAGACAGCCTGTGGGTGAGGAACCTTCCTCTAATACCCAGCCTAAACCTCCCTGGCACAATTTCAGGCCATTCCCTCATGTCCTCTCATTGGTCACTGGAGAGAAAAGATCGATGCCTGCCCCTCTGCTTCCCCTTGTGAACAAGGTGCAGGAAGCTACAAGGTTTCCCCTCAGTCTCCTCTTCTCTAGGCTGAACAAACCAAGTGACTTCAGCCAGGGAAAAGCAGGGAAGAAAGCTTAAATCCCAAGTTCATGCCCTCTCTCTCCATACAACTTCTTCCACTTTAAAGTTTTAAACACTGCAGCTTCTTGATAAGGGTCCCTGGCCAGGCTACTTCCATGCTACTAAATAAATGCACAGCCATACAGATAGTTTGGAATCTCCAAGCACCAGCAAAAGCTAAAAGGTCTCTGATATCAACAGTAGAGCTGTCTACCCATTGCATCAGAATTTCAGGCTGGGCCAGGAGGGGTTGGAGAGCCCCCACTCCTCAGGGGTCCATCGGGGCTAATCCAGCTTTTCCCACCAGTGACATGCAGATGGCCCAGCCCAAACGCCCACCCAGCCACTTGGAGCTGAGCCAGCTGTGCCACGCTCACCAGCAGGAGCTCAATGCACAACCTCACACCCCTGGCTGTCAGACAAGCACCAGCCACTGCTTCATCCCTTCAGGGCACACAGCAGAGGAGAAGTCTGGTGGGGAGCACGTGTCCTGGCACACATCCAAGCTGATGTCAAGCTGATGTCTTCTCATTAGTCTTTATAATAAATAGCGTGCTGCATTTGGAGCCAATATGGAACCAGGAGGTGTTACAGCCACAAGTGAGCACAGAGAAATGATACAAGGGGCCCTGAAAAGTTTACAAATCCTGCACAGTCAAAAGACAAGAATAACCTGGAAAAGGTGCAAGCCAATATTCCTGAGGAAAATAATCAAATCCAGAGGCATTTCATGGAAGATGCACTCAGAAAGAAAGGGCTAATATATGCCTACAAAGAAGAGATGAAGAATGAGCATGTGCATGTGTGAGAGAGACCAAACAGAAGCCTGGAAGAACTTTTCTCAGTGGGAATTACACAGCACTAAAAGCATAGGATCGTATTGCAGTTTTAAGGACATGGAGATTCATGCTTAATTTCCACGCAGTCGATCCTGTGATAGCATTGTCTGCAGGGAAGGATGCAGAAATCCCTCCCTGCCCGTGGGCAAAAGCCTCTGCCTTGGTAAGAACCATGGTGCAGGGGGCCACAGGCCCCCTTCATCACAGCCACAAGTTCCCAGAAAGGTGCCGCCAGCAATGCAGTGCTTCCTCCCTCCTGCTGCCTTCCTTTGGGTGCCATGGCACATGGTCCTGTGCTGCAGATGTGACAGACTCTGCAGCAGTGCATAAAAAAAGTGGTTATTTCATACATAATGAGCAAACCCTCCCAAGCAGGACTCAGCAAGCTCTTATGTTCAAAACTTTTGCAAAAGGATGGCAAATGTTACTTCTTGTCCATGCTGCACTTGTGTTACATGAACCAAAACCTTGCAGTTAATCCCCATGAGCCTGCACTACATTCCCAGGGAAGAGTCCCATCCCTCCAGGGCAGATCGTACAGCTGCATCAGCCCTGCTGCCAGCAGCTCCCTGGCAGGCTGCAGACACTAAGGCAAGGGGATAAGACCCTTATGACCTACAAATAAAATCACAGAGAAGCATGGAAAGAAAAAGCAAGCTGATGCTGGAATAGGAATCAAAAGAGAAAGAGACACAGATTATTTTTCTCTTTGCTAAAAAGCTCAGGTTTAATCCCCAAATTCTTTGAAAATTCAAAGTAAAAATATCATCACATTTAAAAATCAGCCCATTCCCTGCTATCACCAGCTGAGCAGTTGGCTCATTTATCTGAAGGGCTAAGAGGTAGTGACAGCCCTCATTTCTTTCCGAGTGAAGACAGACAAGTTCCATCAGGCTCTGAAAATGTTCCTCCAGCCACCAAGCAAGGCTCAGGCTCAGGTGTCCTGCAGACCACCTGGCAGAAGCAGTGTCCCTTGCTGCCTAGCCCAGATCCTGCTCACCCGAGTGTCATCAGGACGCCCAAGGCTTTAACACACAAGCCTTGAACAAATCATCTGCAGCAGTTTGAAGGATAAACTTCATACGGCACATGAGCATTGAGACGACGCTGACCCTCTTGTGCCAGAGAACAAAATGTTTCATTGTGTCCAGAGGAGCAGTTTGTGCAGAATGAAATGAAACTACAGGTTTTATTTCACTGTTTAGAAAGGAGAAGAAAAAGCTTTCTCTTCGGGGTTCTGTAGGAGCCAGGACTCAAGTCTTGCCTTTGACACAAAAATCCTGCCACTTGCTGAATCTCAGCAGCTGAACTTTTCTTCCATCGTCTCTAACATTTGCTGCAACAGAACTACTCCCATCCCACTGCCCTCCTTAAGAGGATCAGATACCATCTACTCCAACACCAGAAGAAGTCACATCAGAAATCCCAGATGGAAGTTCTTTCTTTTAAATAGGGAGTTTCCTGTTGTCTTACCTGGTTATAGCTGCACTTTCAATCTCTACTTTGATCTACTTCCAAACCCATGCTCATACACCATAGGAAGTAGTGAGCATCTGCACAGTGCCTGACAGAGCCAAGGTGCCTTCCAGCTCCAGTGTCAACACAGCAGGACAGGGACATCAGCTGTGCAGTTTTTACTTTGAAGGGTATTTCTTGGATCTAAACCACTGAGTATATTACCAAAGAGCATTCTTTTGAACCTAGGTAATGCACATTTTCAGCTTTAAGGCTGAGAACCTTCACCAGATTTAGTGAGATGAAAGAGGAAGGATATGCTGTTATGTCTAGAATTAAAAGAAAATGAAAATGTGCAATGATAAAACACACTGTTAAACTGGTTTAAATCAAAATAATCTCTTGTGTGTTTGACAACTAAGATGAGACAGAAAAATCTCAAGTCTTCCACATCCAAGCATTAGAACATACTGTATCAAACTTCCCACCTTGGGAAGGTCAGGATTTTCCCAGCCACTCTCCCCTCTGCCCCCTGAGTTGCTCATGCTGAAAACCTCATCCCTGCCAGACAGTGTTTTACATCCCACGCTGCTGAGTTCTTCCTGCCACTCCACTCTCACAAAGTACAGACTGCCTGAGGATTTCCATTCTGGCTGCTTCTGAGGAGTAAAATCCTGACAATCCTTTAATGTTCGCTTTATAAAGTGAGGCTTTCACAGCTTTACTTTGCTTGGGGGTTTGTTTCTATGCTTAAACGTAATTTTTGGCTGGTGGTGGGACACAGATTCAGGAGCTCCATCCTCTCTGGGATGATCACATAGCACCCCTCACTGGCAGCCTCCATTAAAGGGCCTTTAAAATACAAAGAGAAAAAATAAACCCAAAAATGTATCAAACAGAAGATACAGAGAAACCCTGACTGAATGCAACCACAATATACATTTCCCTCCTAATTTCAAAGAAATTACATTTCCAGGACAATTGTAGTATTTTTAAAAAACCAGTCTTTCCTGCACAGATCTGCTTTTTGAAAAAACAGAAGTCCTAAGTCTCGTATCTACTTTTTTTCTGTGAAGCTACATGAAAACATTTTATTTGAAGAATCCTTTTAGTAAGTTATTAACTGGGTTCCAGCTATCAAAGGTGAGCAGATTAAGTATGATACAAAAATACACACCCAGAGGACACTTCAGTTAGTGTGTCTCTTACATTTGCCACAGTTACAAGATTAGGGATAATTTTGTAGTCTTTGTGTAGTCTTGACTGAATGCTGGCCAGAGTAAAATTAATTTATTTGAAATTACATACATCTGTAAATTCCTCTGCAGTTTTGGATGGGCTGCTTGCCATTTCTAGTACATTTCAACTTCATTTCATATCAAACAGGAAATACTTTCTTTTTCCGCTCCAGTTAAACTCACTGATGCACCTGCAACCTCCCAGGCTGCACAAGGCAGGGCCCAGGAACGTCTGCATGGGGGCTTTGTTTTTCTGTTAAGAGGGTAGGGAATTTATGCAATATGATATTTGTATTATTGCACCTTATAAAAATTTTAAAGCTCTAAATAATCTTTTCAAAGCACATAGCAATTGTATGGGCTTTTTTTTAAACATCCTATCCAGGCCAATTTCCAAACAGGGCTTTTAGCAACAGGCGTATTAGGCTGTAATTCCTATATTTGCCTACTTAAAATGACAACAACCTCAGCCAACTGCTTGCAGCAACTGTTAATTCACAGCATGTAGTGCAGTATCTTTACTTATTGATCTACTAAGTTCTGCCAATATACAAACTCCATTGTATCATCCCATAAAACTCTTTAAAGAACATTCCTTGCAGGCACAGAATGCCCCTTACCAGGGCAATCTACTGTGCCACGCATCATAATTACATTACACTAACCAAGAATATTACCAGCAGTGCCCTCAGGTTATTGTGATCTTTAGTTTCTGTGATTATATTTTCAATTACTGGATTCATACACTGAACTATTTCTAGCCCTACCGAAGCCAGACTTCAGTGAGGTCAGGGATGAGCCTGAGGCCTGACTGAGACAGGAGGTTACAAAGGGCTTTCTGCCAAGCACCAGCTCCCAGGGACAGAGTGCTGCCTTCCCAGAAACTGAAGTTTGGGATGGAGTTTGTCAAAAGTGTTTTTTCTATTTTTTTAACTTCTGATGACTCCAGAGCCTCCAAGAAGTCACATATAAAACAATTGCCTTCCCAAAGATCACTGTCACTCAGCAGCCACAGAAAGCCCTGCCCTGTAGGAAACTACAGGAAGTGTATTCACAAACTGTTTCAAAGTGTGAAGAGTTTTAAACCCAGCCCCTTGCTCTGTCAAACTTGAATAAGGGATTTGAAATGAGCTTTCTCACATTTCAGACAATGAACTTGTCTACCACTCTAAGGAATTTTTGAGAAACTGTATTCATACTGGAGCAATGAGAAAAATCTGACATTAACTTAAACTTGGAAATATTTTTTTCTTTCACAATCTATGCAAAGTTTACCATCTCAGTAAAGCTGGAGAAGGCCACCAAGATGGATTAACAACTCAGGATAAATTACTTATCATGAAGCCTCTCCTCTGATGAGGACACACTCAGACACTTCAGGTCCACGCCACGGACCATATTCCTTCAGGAAACCCAGTATGGTTGTGGTTTATGGTTAAACATGTGAGTTCCTCTCTAAAACCCAAGTGGCTGGGAAATCAAGATGCTACAGCATAAAGCAATAAAATTTTGTATTCAGGGAACCAAGGTCTCATATAAACCTAAGCCAAAGTAGTCAGAATTCAGAATGCATTCTCTTCCTTACATAGATCACTTTCCACAAAAGCTCTTTGGCTTTATTTATCGATGAAAACAACAGTAGGATTGAGATCCATATACAAGTTTGGGGAGAAGAGGTCTGTGCTTTTTACCAGCAAAGAATGTTAGCTCCAGTACATAGTCCATCAAAGATTTCTTGCAGGACTGTAACTACACATTAAAACCTATGATGTATTTACTTCTATGGCCCAATTTCACTGAGCGGGTGCAAATTTAAAAACAAAAAAAATCTAAATATTTTTATATTTAGTCTTTAAAATCTGAGCCCTACCCACTATGGATCTCATTTTCCAATCTTTTAGCTTCTTAGTGTATTTTGCAAGAATAAATACAATGAAGATTGAGAAGTCAGAAGATACTCTGACTTGCCTAAGAGATTTTTTCCCTTGAGAAGTTAGCATAGGCAAGAAGAAATCCTGTAACTTTGGAGATAAAATACACATGCCAATCTCAAACTCTACCAGCACAGGCAATGGAATTATTTTTCACATGTAGGAATTTGCACTGCACATTTGCACATTTTAAATTATTAGGGGTATATATAGAATTGACCTTGGGGCAAAGCTTGGATGGCATTCATCTGCTGTGAACATAGCCATAAACCAGCACTGGTATTTTGCATTCCCCTGCACAACACATCAGTACTGCCTGCTGTGTTTCTAACTTGGTATGCATTTTTCACTAGAGCCTGCAAGTCAAATGAGTCCTGTCACGCCCCACGATGTGATGGGGGTAACAAACATTTGAGGAAAGGCTGTGACAAGGTTCTGTTTGTCCTGTCTGCCTGGCTGCTCACACACCTTGTCAGCTGGATAGGCCAAAATGCACTGGGATTGTTGTCTCCCCAGAAGCGCAAAGGGCTGACCATCTTCACACTGCCAGCACAAGTGGGAATGGAACTCAGTCTCTGGCTTTCCCCAGACTTACCAATGATGCCAATTATTCTCTCTTCTCTCCAAATGGGTGATGACTGCCAGTCTGCTTCTTCTAAGTCTTGGGTGAAGGAGTTAACATCTTCCAGAGGAGGGAGTAGGTCCACAATTCCACTCTGTAAGGTCAGAGGTGTAAAATCTGCAGAAAGCTCTGCCCTGCTGTTTCTTCTCAGTGGGAACAATTAGCCCCCCCAAAAGTATGTGGACTAATGGGATAGTAAAGATTTCTGACTCCCAGCATGAGGAAATGCAGAAACAGGCAGCCATCCAGACCAAGTGTTAATCATCAAAATAGTCTCCTGAATTGATCAGAAATTACACCACCCAAGGACTATGCTTAGCTAACCTCTCACTTGCTGTGAGTGGTCCATATATCCATAAACTCCAGCAGGCATGACAGACATCTCTCTATGTACACTTAAAAAAAAATATGGATTTGTATATAAGAATAGGAATAAATCAAAATCCTTCACACCTGGATATGAAAATCAGAGAAAGGCAAATTTCTAATGGAAGCCAGAATTTAATTTTGAAATCATTGGTTTTGTGGGCTTCTTGTTTATGAAAACTGCACTTATAAACTCATATTGAAGTGTCCAGAGAGCAGATTATATAGAATAACCAGGGAGGTTATTCCTTAATGACTGCGAGTACAGGTACCCCCAAAATAAAGAGATACTTACAGATCTGTTGCCAAAAGACATTTGTGCAGCTCCATAAATACTCTTTTTCAGAATGTCTAAAATTCACAGGGTGGCACCCAGAAACCATCCTGACACAACTCACTTGTAGTTCTCAATAAAAAAATATGCTATTTTCTCACACCTTTCTAGGATTTTAAAAAGATTTTGGCTTAGAATGAGGCACAGTTGTACTCTCAGGTTTTCAAACTATAAAGACTGATTGCAGCACTTTAATGCCCTAGCACATAATCAACCACATCATCTCAGGGCTCTCACAGCACTTACTTTTATGCTGCCTTCTGTGCTTATACCTTTATTTCTACAGAAAATAAGCTAATATTGTCTTAACATTTGAAGAAAAACAAACTGTTCATGATAAATGAGCTACAGAATCACAGAACTGCTGATGTTGGAAGGGGCCTCTGGGGCCCACCTACTCCAAGCCCTCGACAAAAGCAGGTTTAACGAGACGAGGATGCTCCGGGCCAGGGCACAGTGTTCAGTGCCACGGGCCTTTCCCCGAAAGCAAAACCCATGTGCTTCGAGCGCACCCTACCGAACATCCTGTTGAAGCTTTTTTTGTCCGGTTTAAAATCCTGACAGTTTCTATATTTAACTATCAGCACTTTGCTGCCTTGATGCTAGGGTCTGGATCTTAAAAAATACATTTATTTAAGAAAATGTGGAGACGTAGATGCCTCAATACTTCATAAAAATCCAGTTGGGTATTTCACCCATCCATGTATTACACTAAATTACTTTTTGCAGTGATTTACTGAATGTGAATTGCAGACGTCTTCACAAAGGTCTTGAAAAATTACTCATTTATCTTTTGAGTATTTTTCTTTCTATATAAATATTATGTTGCTGCTGTTACAAGAAGCTTGTGTTTCTGTAAGTTAAAATCATAGAATCACATAATATCTCAAGCTGGAAGAGACCCATAAGGATTGAGCCCAAGTCTCTGCTCCTTGCAGGACAGCGTATTCCAGATGCTTCTTGAACTCTGAGAGGCTTGGTGCTGTCCTGGGGAGTCTGTTCTAACTATTCTCCAGTGAAAAGTCTTTTCCTAATGTTCAACCTGAACTTCCTCTGAATGTCTGGCACTTGCCTGGTAATTTCCATCAGCTGGGGACTGCGCAGCTCTGTAGCCTATCCAGACGCCTCTGTAAGGCCTCTCTATCCTGGAGGGGGTCCACTGCTTCCCTAATTTAGTATCATCAGTAAATTTCCTTAATGTACTTTCAAGTCATATGGATGGTTCATTTATGAAAACATTAAAGAGCACTGACCCTAAAAGTGAGGGCTGGGGTGACTGGCTGCCAGCTTGATGCCCAACCTGTCAGCCAGATTTAAGATAAAACTCCTTAGTGGCTGTGTCTTGTTACTGGCAAAGTAACTTTAAAGATATAGTTGTGAATAAATATACAAAATATATATGGAAAATAACCTTAAGGAAAGGATTCAGAAAAACAAGGCCTTCAGATTTGTAAAGGGCATAAATAATCCTGCAGCAGCCACTTGCAGAAGGTACCATAACAATAAATAGACCTTAATAAGTGGTCCTGAAACTATTTCATATGCAGGATAAACCTCTCTGAAGTGTCCAATTGAAAAACACATGGTCAAGATAAGCCACAAGAAGATATGTATGTTTTCACTTACCACTATTTACTATTAATTCTCCACTTCCAGACAATATTGTTAGTTGCTCCTTTTTAATTCTTTGAATTGCATTTGACTGCCAGGCCATGATGTGCACTTGTGTTCTTATCTGGTATATCATCTTTGGGCAAACAAATAAAATAACAGAGGAATTTCTCTCATTTATAGATGATTCTCCACTGTTTAAATGAATATAAGGAAACAAAAAGGAAAACCCACCAGCTCTCTCACTTTGTGCTAAGTTGTTTTTGTGCTACAGCTGCACAACCCCCCTTTGACTCTTGCCTGTTCCAAAGTCCGGCACAGGTGCCTGCACCAGTTTTGTTTTGCTGCTGAGTCCTGCAGGGCCAGCACGTGCAAGTGCACAGAAACCCATCTGACTGAGATGTGGTACCACATGTCCCTGTTAATGGTCCCCAGCTGTCAAAGCATAGCACATCCTCTAGCACTGGCCAGACACAGAGCTATCTAGGTCAAACACTGCTTAACTATTCTCAGTCTTTGTCCTCAGCAATGTGGCCAGACTATAGACAGCTAAATCTGTCTTTTGATGCAGTTTTGTAACACTCATGAGGTGCCTGAGTTGTGCTTGAACTAACATCAGTGGCTGGAATAGCACACTGGGAGATAACCAAGTGCTGACAATACACATCATTCAATTATTACTACATTCTGCTCAAGATCACTTGATAACGCTTCCAAATCAATTTAAAAAAAATATCATTTGCTTTTCATTTGGCTGTTGCCTTCTTTAAGAAAGGCATATCCCTTCTTTCTAATCCAACAAATGCAAATGGCCCAGTCAATGGTACAAAGTCAAACAAAAAATAGTCTTTCCTCAAGCTACATTTTGGTCAGGAAGGAGCAAACACAGGGTATGGCCCTGTCCCATTTTCTTCTCTTGAAGAAATTAATATGATGCCTGAGTATGTGGGCTGAATGAGTGTCTCCTCTTAACCCTTTCCTCCTATGTTACAGTCTGTACATACAGTTCTGTCTGTAGAGACAATTGAATTAGCAGTTTGACCCTTTCCTGGTCAATGAAGGGTTTTATGTCTCATTATCTATTCCTTCTCACTGCTGCTGAAGCAAAACAGTATTTTATGTACAGGTTTGGGCAGAGAATTGATTGAGAACAGCCTTGCAGAAGACTTGGGGGTGATGGTTCATGGGAAACTCAACATGAGCAGGCAATGTGCACTCAGAGCTCAGAAAGCCAACCATGTCCTGGGCTGCATCCCAGGTAGGGCAAAGGAGGGGACTCTGCCCCTCTGCTCTAGTGAGACCCTGCCTGGAGTCCTGCATCCGGCTCTGGATGGAACATGGAATTGGTGGAGCAAGTCCAGAGGAGGGCCACAAGTTAATAAGGGGACCAGAGCACCTACCCTACAATGACAGGCTGAGAAAGTTGGGGCTGCTCAGTCTAGAGAAGAGAAGGTTGTGTGGAACAAACCTTCCAGTATTTGAAGGAGGCTGACAGGGAAGCCAGAGAGGGACTGTCTGGAACCACAGTGATAGGACAAGGAGCAGTGCATACAAACTTAAAGAGGGAAATTTACATTAGATATTAGGAAGAAATTCTTTACTGTGAGGGTGGTGAGGACTGGAACAGGTTGCCCTCAGGGTGGCTGTGGATGTCCCATCCCTAGCAGTGTTCAGAGCCAGGCTGGATGAAGCTCTGAGCAGCCTAATGTAGTGAGAGGTGTCCTTGGCCATGTCAGGGGCTTGGAACTAGATGATCTTTAAGGTCCATTCCACCCCTTCAAAAATATACAGTATGCATCACTGTGTGAGTAAAGTAGAAGGTGAGGTTGATGACTGAACAGCTCCCCAGGGCAGTGGTCATGACACCAAGTCTGTCAGAGTTCAAGTAGTGTCTGGACAATATTCTTAGTCACAGTTTGGATTTTATGGTAGTCCTGTAAGGAGCAGAGAGCTGAAGTCAATGAACCTTAAGGGTTTCCTTCCAACTCCTTCTGGTTTTCTTCCTACTTGAGATATTCCATGACTATATGCTAAGTACAGTGGTATATGACAAGTATATCACAAGTCACACTGCCCTTTCGGTACAGTTCACACAAATCACCTATTTTTTCCCCATCAATAAATGACTTAAGATATTTAAAACAGATGTAAAACCTTTATATTTTTCAGTTAAATGTGAAATCTTACTCCTTTTTAATAACACAGGAGGAACAGGAAGCAGAACAAGAGTAACACTTAAGCAAAACACTTAAGCAAAATTCTATTTTATTTCTGCCAAGTTAACATTTCATTTTTAAACAGTCAACACAACTCCAGAGAACTGTACCTCTTACAGTTTCCCATTAGTTATCATGACTACTGAAAACATACAAAGCACTTAGAATTTGTTTTAACCAACTTGGAGTTTTTGCAAATCTTCAGCTGTAACTGAATACTACACTTAAAAACATAAAGTATAAGTACTTTCCATACTGAGTTAGTAATATCAAATGAACTATCCTGCAACAGTACAGCACTGCAAAAACATCTCAGTAAATTTTAACTAAAAAGACAACATCTGAAATTTAGAACACTGCTTGTACATAAAAGCCTATAAACAAAAATCTGTCAGCAAAATGAGTAAATGGTTCAAGTATGTCAAAATATGACAGTAGTTGTATAGTGGACTAATAAGATCTTTGGAAAATAACTCTTTAGGAAGCTTGTAGTGGATATATTCACTGAATACTTTTGCACTACACTCTTCATAGTCTGAATGGAACTGTTTATGGCAGGGACAACTTCTTTGGCACAATGCATTTAAAATTAAAGCTATCTTATGTAAGGCACACACATATCAAGGCAGAGCTGTAACAGAAAGCCTGTGATGACAATGACAGTAACCACCACACTGTGTGTGTACAGATCATGCTTAAAAATTATTCTTTTGCAGAATGTAGCAACAAGAGCTATCAGCCAAACATTTTTGTAAGAAATTGAAACTCCTATACCTTCAAGAGCACACCATGAATCACTGCTTCCTCATGAGAAATTATCAATATTGTGTCTTCTGTCATCAGTATTACAAAAAGCTGGAACTGAAAAACCACAGCAAGCATATAAACTTAACATACTCTGAAGAAATAAAACTAAACCAGAAGAGTTACTCAAAGTAGTGCAGATAATGACTTCTGTTACTAAGAATTCCACTTTCATATGTAAATCCGGAAAAAAAGAATCTACTGAAAGGAATTTGGTAACAGTAGTTGAAATGCAGTAAATTTTGGCCAAATAAGGCTTCTAGCATACACCCCAAAAATGTCAAAGCTTGATGATATCTGTGGAAATATGTGTACCAATGTAGCTTGTAAAGTTCTTCAGAATCCAGCAGTTATAAATAAATTCAGAACCAAAAAATCTATTTTCAACTGCAGGAAATTTTAATTAACAAAATGGTATCTGCAGTAAATTTATAAGCTATGAGGAAAGAAAATGAGCAAATTTATTGACTTCTGGTTTTGGAGGAGAAAAACATTTAAGTCAATTTAATTTGTTATATCAGTATTTAATCCAATGTTCTTTATATAGATCAGTTGGGCATGTTATTCTGGAAATGACTTTTGAAAGTATTTCTGAATTTTCACAATTTATTAAAGCTTTTCTTTTGAGAGAGGTGAAAGAAAGAAGTGGGTGGGGGGGAAGAAAGTGAAATCTTTATTGGGTCATATTCTGCACTTCGTGTTTTTACAGCCAATTTTATCAATCTCTTTCCTCAAAAATCTGTACTAGGAAGAGACATTTAATATGGGCCAACAGCAGTGAGACTGCTTCATAAAACTACTAATATATCCTACATTCAAAACCTGAGTGCTGCAATCAAATACTATTCCTGAAATTCCCTGGGTGAATTTCTCTCTCTAACTCCACCTTCTCACTCTCCCTCTCGCTCTGCTCTCCAACATTCATAGCTCCTTCATCTCTGGAATGAAAGCTTTGGACTTCAAGTTGAGAATCTTGGTTCTTTCATGGAAAAAAAAAAAGAAAGACAAAACAATGCTCATAGAACATACAGCAATTACTCCAAAAGTAAATCCAAGCACGAGGGTATTTTACACACTTCTGTCTTCTTATCACAGAATAGGAGCATGTTTTTGTCTTTTCTAAAAGATTACTGAAATTTGAGTTATAACAGTGAATGTGAAGAATTTTCTAATTGCTGCCTCTGATGACTAGCATCAGCACTTACTTTTTGCAGTCCTTGTGTCTTCGAACTAACAACAGGGGTAGGGATAGACACTTGTGACTGAACCGATACAGCAACAGCTTTCTTCTCAATAAACTCAGCTATTTCATCTTCTAGAAGTTGTTTCTTTTCCATTAAATTCAGCTCCTCTTCTTGATGCATTAGCATAAGATGTTCAAATTTGCTCAGTACCTGTTTAAAGAAGGCACAAAAAATAACATTTCCAACTGCCAACACAAGGTGGTGATATCACAATATAAAAACCCTCTGCAAATAAACAGCAAAACCCAACTCAAACTGTGTTAATAGTCATTAGAAATTGCAGTTATTTCCCTGAACTGTTAAGACTAAAAAACAGCAATACAGAAAAATAATTTTTATCAAAATGTTCTCACGATCCAGGCTATTACACTCAAAGTACAGGCAGAAGACATGGAAGGCACTAAGTAAATAGTAGTTCCCCTACTACATTTTACTGTATTTTTATTGTAACAAAATAAGGAGGCCTTTAGAGATGAACCAGTTATTAACAGACAGATTACATCAAGATGTCTCAAGTAGAATATAGTTCCCTAAAATCAAGTGGGGAAGTGTATATTGATCAGATTTAAATATTAGTAAGAACACAGAGCTAGTCCAGTTTGGGTTACTGGTGGGCTGCAAGAAGTTACCTGTTTTTTTACAGTAATTGTTCTTTGATTAGGTTTTTTTTGACATATTAATGCATTTTAGTTTCCAGAAGCATTTCAACCAGTTTAAATCCATTGTGAAGTTGTATATGACAACAAAAGAGGTACTTAATCCCTTCTGATCTCCCATTTTCCCACAAACGAATTCTAGAATCCTTTTTTTGCAAAGAAGAAACTAAGACTACACACAGCAGAGCTGATAAATTTCATAGGTCCACCTGCAAGTTTCCTCTAAATGAAGGAAGTGAAAGAAATCTGAACTACAACAGAAATTCCTGCCTTTCTTTAGTTTCCAGATACAAAATACAGCAGCGAGAGTACATAACAAATGCTCTTTAGGAGTGATTGCAGGATCACTTTCCCACATCAGGAACTTGGAAAACTAATATCCATAATTCTGCAATATGAGAGCTCACAAACCACTTGGTATAAATCATACACGGATAATATCAAAGGGTTAGCACAGATACTGTGTAAGACCTTGCTGAACCTGCTTTGAACATGGATAAGCATTCTTCCAATTGGACTGCCTTAAACTGAGAACTGAATCTGACTTTTTTTTCTCCACAAGTAGCATGGGGGTCTTAAGAGATCTAGGAAACAAATATTAAGCTGCCCTCTTCTTTAAAAATGCACCTGAACATCTCAAAAAAAGCTGCTAAACCTTTGATGGGAAACTGAGGTACATAAGAGAACATTAATAAAAAATACACAGGTTTCCAATTTCAATTAAACCAGTGTTTGACTATAAATATGCACCACCACGGTAAGAGTCTGGCAGAAAGCAGACGAGAAGATCCTATCTTGCTAGTCCAGCTTGACAGGACTAAATCTCCAAAAACAGAGCCAAGAAATATTCCACATCTTCAAACAGTCCTAAGGCAGCTAGGAAGAGATGAGGTTTTGAAACCAGAACTGAAACAAATCAACAGAACACCAGACATACACACTTTCAAACCTCTCAGCATGAAGGCTAAGCTTAGATTTAATAACTGAATTTGGAAGTCAGGCAAAAACACATGGCCCACTCTGAAAAGATTTTTTCCAAAATCTTGGTTTTTACAGAGCAATCTATGCATGAAAAGCCCCTACTGTGTTGTTATGGCATACCAGTGTTTCTCACCACACTGCTAGAGAAGACAAAAATACACAACCATTATATTATCACTCACTTCAGCATATCAATTCCCACTCTATAGATGCATACCAACTATCCACCAAACCCTTCAGACCATAAACTCCTGCCTTCCCATAACAAGAGTGCCATTTATAGAATCACAGAATCATGTATGCTGGCAAAGACCTCCAAGATCAAGTCCAAGCCTGAAACCAGCACTGCCAAGCCCACCACTAAACCATGTCCCCAAGTGCCACATGTGCACACCTTTTAAATACCTAAAGGCATGGTAACTCACCATTTCCCTGGGAAGCCTGTTCTCCAATGCTTAACAACCCTTTCGGTGAAGATTTTTTCCCAATATCCAGTCTAAACCTCCCATGACACAACTTTAAGCCCATTTCCCCTCATGCTGTCACTTAGCACTTGGGAGAAAATATAAACCCCAAACTCACTACACTTCTCTTTTCAGGTAGTTGCAGAGAGCAATAAAGATTCCCCTGAGCCTTCCTTACTTCAGGTTAAACAACCCCAGCTCCCTCAGCTGCTCCTCATAAGACATATTCTCTGGTATGCTGGTGTCTAATCCATCTGCTAATCCAATCAACCTGTGTAGTCAAACTGCTTTTGATTTAAAGCATTACTGTCCTCAAAATATAAGGAAATTATAAGTATCAACCACTGATTTTGTTAAGAACTTAGCTGTTCCAAATCTCAGAAAACAAACTCAAGACAGACAGACAGGCATGCTTGCCTGTTGCTCTGCCTCTTCCAACATTGCTGCTTTCTTGTTCACTTTCTGCACAAATCGTTGCTCAATCTCCTCTTCTTTTCTTTCCATTTCAAGGCAGAACTCGAGCCTCTTTGCCTCAATGACTTCCTGCAGACTGAAGTTCAAAAATGTAAGCAACTCTCCAGCATGCTACTCTATTCAGTGTGGAAAACCAACAATCTAGAAAATTATTTAAACAATTAAAACTCATCTGAAATATTAATTTATACAGCTTCCCACTTAAAAATTCATAATGAAAACTAAACAGAAGCAAGCATCTTATCTTTCTACTTTTTTATTCACATAAACAACCCTTAGTAAAATTACTTATGCTAATAGCTCCTGGGGAATTTATATTTCGAAGAAAATGTAAATTTCAAACTAAACTTTAGGCATGTTCTACAGACTTGATCTATAGCTTTCTGACTCCAACATGCATAAGCTTCTTCTTTACTTACTACTAGGACACTGAAATTGTGAGAAAAATCTCCCAAAGTTTCCAAATTGTGAAACCTCAGTCTTCAAGTAGGACCATACAAAAACAATTAATCTGGAGCGTTAATGTAAAAAAAACCTGATTGCTCCTATACAAAAACGGAAGAAAACAACAGGATCTTCAAAACATATAGCACTCTTTTTGTAATGTTAAAATTTAAATATGGAAGAATTATATTAATGTAGAATGAATTCAATTTCCTAAGTTGTTCAACATCCAAAACACAGGGTTACTTTCCAACATGCAACAGCCAAAACCTCAAGACTGCTTGTTTTTTCCTGAACCCTCTCTTCCAGAAGCAAATTAACTGCATACATAGTATACTCATATTTGAAACTATATAGGAGGAATAAATTAGTTGAGATCATTAAGCAAATCCCTGGCAAAAAAAACAAATCAGCAAGTAAATCATTTGTTTACTTTAAAATCTATGCCTCCCTTCTCTTTTCGGTACACAAGATAATTTATTTTTACTTCCAAACAACAGGTACTTGAAATCAAGATACTTCTTTCATGTCAAAGCATATCATGGCAAATTAAAAGATGCTAGTGATTTATTCATACGAATAAACTACTAGAGGTTTGACATCTTCAGAGTCTATACTACCACTGCCAGGCAGTGCTGGAGGGAAATGGGCTTTTCAGGAGATGTGAATGGAGCTTGTACACAGATGTAACTCACACCAAACTTCCTTTGAAAAGCAAACCTGACAAAAGTTCTTCCATCAAAACATTTGCCATAAACTTCTCTAAGTCACATGGTGACAGTAGAATTGGTGGACCACAGCTATGTTAATGGTTATTGAAAATTCAAAAGCATTGTCTTCTATGACACTGGGCTTAAGAACAGATCAAAGTGTGGATAATGCTCTAGCTTTTCTCTGGGGCTGTTCTTCACATCCTTCATCTCCTCTAACACTTGCTGAGTGCTGACAGGTCAGCTAACATTAGTTACTGTCCTTTGCCAGGTAACTCATGCCTTCCACCATCATGTAAAATAAATAGGCATGTATATTAAGTATTTAATTTTGAGTTACATTTTTAATATACATACACACTTATGTTTTTGTCCTATCTTTTACTGTTTCTATTTAAACCATTTATAAATGGAAAAACTTACCAAAAAAATCTAAAGAGTTAATTATTTAGAGCAACACTAAGCTTAAATAGCTCTCTTCTATATTTAAATTTAGTGTGACTGGGCAGTTTCTCAATCCTAAAGTTTCTTATTTGTATTCAAAATATCATCCTAAGAGAGAAGAAACACCTTGAAATTGCACATGCAGACAATGTTCTTAAGATATGAAGGTCAGAACACTCCTATCTTACTCATACACTACATGGCAACAAAATACATTCGTAACAATTACCCTTTTGTTTTTGGGTTTGTTTCAGGGGCTTTTAATCAGCTGTAAAGTAACTTAGGTCACCCTGAAATTCTAAATCCCTAAATCCACGTGAAACAGGGGCATGGTTTTCACACAGATGTATTCATTCACATTATCTCTAAGTTTAGACAATAATGTTAGCACAGGTTGCTTGCAAGAATGCTAGCAATCTCACACGATACACACTTCTGCACACAGTGTCAATTCTGATAGATGAAATGCTTCCTTTGGGAACAATAAAGCTGCTAGAGCAAATGCTAGACCAAGTTAACATGCTGCAATCACACTTCCATTTCTTTATATGGACATCTTTAGACCCAGACTAGGTTACTTTACCAGGTAAAAGCAATTTTGTGTTAAAATTAGATTAACTTTGAAGACACTCAGTAACTAATCATATTACACATAGAAAGAAGAGGAGAAATAAAAGTATCTTTTTGAAATTTACTGTGCAGGTGGTTGTGGATGCCAGTAAGCGTTCAAGTGGAAGTGTTCAAAGCCAGGTTGGACGGGGCTTTGAGCAACCTGGTCTGGTGAAAAGCATTCCTGTGCATGACAAGTGGATTGAAACTAGATGGTCTCTGAGGTCTCTTTCAATCCCAACCATTCTATGACTCCATTAAATACACCCTACCC